>VXAV01009176.1:63545-86631 GCA_013399715.1 Alectura lathami | reverse complement strand
AGTGACTATTCTTGCAACCCCATCTCGAATTGTTGCTTAATTTCTGCCTTTCCATTTCACTCTGTCCTATCACTATTCTCTCTCAATTCTTTGATAATAAATCTAAGTTTAGGTGCACAGCATTTGACCTCGTTTGTGTCTTAATTTCATCACTTGGAATCAAAAAGAAACCTCCCCCGATTCCAGATCAGGACACACAGTAATGTAACAATAAGCTTGTTTTTGTCCAGTGTCTCTGAATACATCTTTATCCCAGTATATTGGAAGAACAATAGCTTTGATTCAGAAAATAATTAATATCAAATTAGCAGGAATATGGTCCACTGGAGTCTCTTGCACATGCTTCAGAGAGGATGAGATTGGAGTGATAGTTTGCAAAGATCTAAATATTTTCTTTGTAAGTTTTCCCTGCTCTCTATTTTTTTATTCTATATTCAAAATTTTCTTTGGAAAAACAAAACCAAAATCCACAACAACAACAAAAAGGAAAATCCACCCCAAAACCAACCAACCAACCAACCAACCAAACAAAAACCAGAGCAGTATCCCACAGTTGTTATTACATTTCTCATACTTTCTGTGATAACATTTATTACCTGATTTTGATGTCTCTTTTACTCTTCTATTGTATTTCTACTCTACTGACATAAAGCCTCAAAATATTCAAAAAAAAAAAAAGATTTTTTTTTTGGTAGAAATTAACTCTTTATTACTTTGATGGAAAGAAAATAAAAAGCTTGCTTCTATGTAGTTTGAAAGGATCATCATATTCTAGTAACATTTCCTTCATCTGCACAGCTAGCTACTTTAATGTTGCAACAGAAAACATATTTTTACGACACATAATCTAAATATGAATGTTGGATGATAGATATAAACTACTGTTATTTTCTTTATTTTCCTTAGAATTTATTCTTACTTTAATAATAATAAACTTATGAATAGTTTTATTCTTACATCATGTTAGCTATTTATTATGTAAACACCTATGCCTGAACTAACAAATATAGGCTCCTTTTATTCACTGGAAGAAAGTAAACATGAGCCTCTGGAAATAAGTAAACATGAAAGGCTACAATTAATTAGATGTTAAACATCTCTGTTAGGATGAGAATTGTTACCTATAACCCTTATTTCTCTCAACAGATATTAAAGTTAGGCAGATCCTTCCATAAGTTCTTTTGCTTTTGCTTTGGTTTTGGTTTCATTTTTCTTATTTTATGGTAAGGGTTAAATGTTTTTCAGTGCACATGATGTTCTTATCATCATGATTACTAATCACTTGTTGCAACATAAGCAACATAAAGCAGAGGAGCTACTTGTAAATGCAGACAATAATGTCTGTAAAATGCCATTCATATTGTCTGAAAAGTCTCGTTAGTAGAAGAAAACAATCTTTTTTTCTGTCATCTGTGATGCAGATAATGGTTACTGGTACAAAAGGATATAAGACTGTCTCTGAATCCCATGGTATATTTCATTATCAAACTGTCTTGGTGTCTCTGTTTCTCATCCTACATATGAAACACTGAAAAATAAATGTTAAAACGACACTGAACCAAAACTTTCATGGCCACTGTATTAAAAAGGAATAACTTCACTGAGTTAAAAAGGAATGATAAAACACTTTTTATCTGCATGTTAGAATCTTCTTTCTCAAAACTGTGATTCACATTAGAGCTTTATCTTTCAACCTATTTTTTAACAGGTTGCAACCATGATAAATGTCACATTTTTGTATATTCAAAGGTAATATACAATGAATGGTAGTTCCTCCTCATGGCATGTATGTCACCATTTTTTGCTATATTCTTATAAAAAATCAAAGCATATAATCTCATGAGAGTTTCCTTTGAAACCGGTGCAGAGACTTAGATTAATTTTGTATTTGTGCATTCAACTATTAATGATTACAACTACAATGCCTTGAATAATCTGCTTCTTGTTAATTCATGTGCAGATCACTTTTTTACTTTTTACGTGACAGAGAATTAATCACTTTCTGTTTGTAGCAAAACCTTAGCACAGTTTTGTTGTTCTTGTTTTCTGTTTGTTTTTTTTTTTTTTTTTTTCCCTAGAAATAATATATAGGAGAGACAGGCATAAGCAAGTTTTTAAAATTTGCAAAAAGTGAGTTATTATCAAGTAAAAATTCTGCAAACATTTCGCAAAGAAGGATGTATCTACCCTAAAATACTCATAAACTACATTCTCTGAAGCAATGCATCTGCAAGGCAGCAACTGAGCTTCCCTTTTTTATCCTATTGTTCTAAAGGGAAGTGGGCAGAGGCCGATATAATTCAAATCGGACCTACAAATTTGTTGCCTGATTGCTAGAATTGGACAACTAGTAGGCATGCATACTCCTTTGTACTTTCTGGGAATAAATGCAGGGAGAAAGTGTACTCTGTGCCCTGATCCTCTTAGAAGGATTCCCATCTAGATCAGACACCTAACTGTAGGGGTGGGACTCAGTTGCCTAGACATACTCTCATTTTTGCGGATCATTTCAGGAGTCTGTTTCATTATGTGCCGAATAGCTCACTGGTTTCTTTTATCAGTATGAATTGTGTCTCTAGCAACAATAGCTAGTTCACATGAAACCCTGTATAACAGACAACTACATTTAGGTAACTGAATTTGAAGACAAATTCTACTTTTTGTGTTTTCAAAGGTTAGCTAAGTAGAACAACACTGTGCCAGTGGTTGGCCAGCTGCAGCGAGATCAGACATGTTAAACATGAGCTCTTTTCTTACTTGGAGTCCTATTACCAGGTTCTGCTTAGGGCCGGTGGAGGTGATTAAGGAAGGAAAAATCTCCTGCTTCATTGTGATTTACCCAGTTGGAGGCACAGAGGGTTTATGCCACAGCTCAACAGACACAGACTTCATTAAGAGCATCCTTTGTGGCACCATATAGTCACTAGTATTTTTTATGTCAAATCCATTAGGTCTCTGAGACATGTATTTTTTCTCCTGTTTGGCTTCCTGTCTCAAATATATATTGTATACAGTCATCCCTAGGTAACTGCTTTTATTGCACAACTGTAAAGTAAGGGCTCCCTGAGTAGCTGGTACATTTCTCATTCAGACGTATGATTTGGACTTATGAATGCTGTGAGCATGGACAGACCACATGTAAAGCTGGGCCAGGCTTCAGGGAAGGGCACAAAGCCCTTGTTTTTATTTGATTATCAACAATGCCCTAAACATTATGGGCATGAGCCAATCAATGCCATTATAATTCAGGGCCAAAGTCTGTCTGAAATCCAACATGGTGGAGTAAAACTTTAACCTGAGTAAAAGGTGGTAGGCTGAGATGAAAAGACTCAGAAGAAGGAACTGGAGCTGAAGAAAGGAATTTTTTAAGGAACAAGTCTGATTGGGGTGTCTGAATGGGAACAGTATGAATAGGGAAGGCTGTGTGAGAAATAGGCAGAAATTTCCTTGTTCACAATAATTGTGTCTGTTCCACCATTTTTTCCACAACTTTATAGGCTTGCATAGAAATGCTGATGTGTGTAAGACTCTAGTTCCAAGATGAAAGGATGGATCCTGTGACCAGCTTTTGGATGTGAGGAACACAGTAGATTTATTAAAACATTTGTTGCTAGTTAAATATTAGCTGGTTAATAGGGCACATCAGGGGATTTATATTCAATGATTAAACATGCATGCTCATATATTTAAATGAATACAGTAAGAAATATTAATAGGTTTCCAGTTTATGTTGTGCTTGCTAGACTTAGACACACAAGACACTCAGACAAATCATGACTATAGGTAAACTAAGAGCACTGACTCTAGTTTACAAATGGATTCAGCTGAGAAAGTGGTCTCTGCTGTGCCTCCTCTGAAGCATGCAAGATACTGGACATCCACCAGAAGAGTTGAGAGACCAACACTTTAAGGCAAACAAAATATACCTCTGCAATGTGCTAATATAGCTTTGGTGAGTTGATGTTGGCTGGCTGCGAGATACCCGCTGAGATGTTCTCTCACTCCCCCTCCTGAAGAGTTGATAAATTAAAAAGGGTTAAAGATGCAAAAGCTTGTGGATCGAGATAGAGATAGATGGAGATAAGGAGATCACTTACCAGTTCATTACAGGCAAAAGAAAAGACTTGCCTTGGGGAAAATTAATTAAATTTATTGCCAACTAAAATAGAGCAGGCTGGTGAGAAGCATAGATAAAAATTAAAGCACCTTCTCCCCCTACCCCCTTTTTGCCATGCTAAACTTTACCCTTCATTCCTTACTCTTCTACTCCCCTCCCCAAGCAGTGCAGGGGAGTGGGAAATGGGGAATTGTGATCAGATCATACTTTATCTCTGCCACTCCTTTATCCTCACATTTTCCCCATCTCCAGCATGGGTCTTCTGCATGGGCTGCAGTCTTTCAAAAACTGCTCTAGCATGGATCTTCTTCAGGCAATACAATTCCTTCAGGGAATACCACCTGTCCTGTGGGCTGCAGTGTGGACATCTGCTCTGGTGTGGTCCTCCATGGACTGTGTGGAAATTTCTGCTCCATTTCCTGAAGCACCTCCTCCTGCTTCTTATTCTCTGACCTGGAAATTCACAGAGTTGTTTCTCAGACTTTTTTTTTCTTCTTCTTCTTCACTCCTCATACTGCCAGGCAATGCTTTTTCCTTTCCTAAATTTGTAATCCCAGATGCACCATCATGATGGCTGCTGGGCCCAGCCGTGCCGTGTGGTGGGGCCATGGGATCTGGCTGGAACAGGCTGTGTCCAGCATGCGGCAGCCCCAGCCTTGCATTACAGAGAGGCCCAGCAGCCCCCTGCAGCCACCCACTGGCGCACAAACCCAATACAGCTGGACACAGGTCACTGGTGTGTCAGGTGCAACTTTAGGCTCTTCTATCATTATCAAGGGGGACTCACTTTTGGAAGTTGGGGGCAAACAAACAGGTTGAAGATGCACTCGCATCGCTCACTGCTTAATGCAGGCACGGTAACGAGCCAGCACCCTGGATAGCCCTGTGGACTCGAATGCAAGTACTCGCAGTGCATAAAGGGCAAAAGTTGGAAGGTTTGGAGGGTTAGGTGGAAAATCCTGTTATTTTTTCGTAGCTCTAGCAGTCTGCAATAAGTTAATGAATATATTGGTGAATGAATTCTTATTTTAATATATTTTTAACTTAATCAAATGTTTATTATTTAAAATCAGATGTAACATTTTGCCTGTAGATAAGCTCTGTTTCTATGTAATCTGTTTTTGATAGATTCAGGCCTAGTTCTTTTGAGACAGTCACCAAAAGCACCCAGTAGTTTCTCATTGTGAAGAATGGTACGATAATTTACGCCTTTTTTAACAGCATCCACAGAAAAGGGAAAAATTCAATAGATGCTGTTTGGTAATTTCTCATGGCCTGTGCTGAGGAGCAATGGCCCAGAACTGAGCTGCCAGTGGTCTTATTTTAAAGCTCTTGTCACTAAGGAAGCTGGTATATCTGTTTCTCAGGATTCACTTGTTCTTTGAATTCACTGAGAAAGATGTGCGATGTACAGTGTCACAGTATATACCATATCAAAGGAAATATGTATAATTAAAAATGTTGTGATTAAACCTGTGAATTCAGTAACATTTTATGAAGCTATAAAGTTCCTTTCTTATAAAATATCAAGTGGAATATCTAGTTTGTTGTGAATTCTCATTATCTGTTAAATCCCTATACATTATTTTATTATGCAGCAATTTCTACAAAATGTAAGTTATAACATATAAAAGAAAGTGTTTAGAGAGATGCATTAAAAAAGAGACAATAATCAGTTGGGGATTTTTGTAATCTTATCTATTGCCTTTTCCCCTCCTTTTTTCTTGCTCTTCCTTTTTCTAATTAACTACCATTTCTCATCTTATGTCAAATGATACAATTGTAAGTCATTATTTAGAATACTAATAGCCCTAGAAGCAGTCTCCTCACACATAAACTCTCATGCCCAAATGGCTATTTATCAAACCACTGGATTTTAATTTCTCATCATTCGTTATTACTTCAATTGGTCTAAGAAGAATAATTGAAGAAGAACAGCAGGTGTTTTTAATTTCAGTTCTTTAAGCTTGTTTCTTAGTTTATGCTTTTAATGGAAAAGTTCTTCCACAGCAAGATGGCTATTAATTCTTCTGTATGCCAGAAGATGCCACTGTAGCACTCGCTGACAAACAGGAAAGACTGATGGTAGGGGAGAAGAGTATATGTTATCAGCTTCAGCATATGACTGATTTCTCCTGAGAGGGTATTTCTGTGAATGTCCTGTAAGTAAAGGCTCTTAATTTTGTTAGACAATGATATTTTTAGCAATATTTTTTTTTTGAAAAAAAAAGATAAATAAAAGCATCCAGAGATCAGGAATTAAAGGAAGTAATTATTTTCTTGGCATTATTTCATTTACTAAAATCCTAGTACAGTATTTGCCAGCTTGGATATTTATGTGAATAACATTGTAGCAAACTTCAATGAGTAAATGTTTTTTCTCCAAAGAGTTTTTATAGAAAGGATTTCCCTCTGTGTGATATACTGTATAAATCAGTAAAAAAAATTAAAAAAAAAAAAAAGAAAAAAAAAGAAAAAAAAAGAAAGAAAAAGACAAAAAAAAAGTCCCCAACTCTCCGTAGGATACTATTTTACCTGGGCTTTTCCCCAAGTGATAAAAAAAACAGGCCAGCCAAAAAATACTTCCCCAAAAAGATCTAGCTAAAAAGATGCTTTTAGATTTTACTTTATTTTATTTTAGCAAAAATTTGAACAGATTATCTCTTTGCAGCAATGTGACTTGCTGGTGATAGGGGAGAAGATGGAAAGAGATACTAATGGAGCCCCAGTTATGGCCAAAAAATCTCAGATCGATAATCTGTAAAGAAATACAATAGGAGGAGAAAAGCCTCTTTAAAATCATATCCCGTGAACAAGCTCTTAACTAGGTTGCTAGAAATACCTTTCATCTCTTTAGTTTGCAAGTACCAGAATTTGTCATCAGAATTCATAAGTTACTAACTGGAATAAGAGGGTGCTCTCTGTGCATGGTTCTCTTGGTTTCACCTGGGACAGAGTTGATTTCCTTCATAGTGTCTGATATGATGCTGTGTTTTGGCTTTAGGAGAGAAACAAAGGTGATAACACACCAGTGTTTTAGTTGTTGCAGAGCAGTGCTGCACAGAGCCATAAATATGAACAGGATATAAATATAAAATAAAACATAAAATAAAATATTCTTATACTAAATATTTTTCAGTCAAATGACTTGAGTGCACTTACAAAATTGGTCTAATAATAGAAAATAGTCTAATATGATGGCAGTCCTATGGGCTGAACCTCAGTCTTCTTACTAGACTCACCACAGAAAGGTTATAGAGCAATTACACATCGAGATTTTTTGTTCTGCTTACTATCATGGTAGCTCTGTTTTCGTGTTACCTCTTCATAACATCTCATCTATGTTTTTTTTTGTTTTTGTGACTATTAAGCACACACTGAAGCTAAGGCTATAAAATACTGTTATGTTGTTGAATAGCATTTATATAATTAAAGGGCAAAATTATGTCTTAAATGCACCACCAGCATTTTTTTTGATGCACAGAACCTCTTTACATTCTGTCAAAGGAGATAAAAACAAGTACATAGCCCATCTGTTTCAAACTTAGGTTCCTCTTATCTGTAAAGACAACAACTTTGGAAAATAGGATTTGTTTAAAAAATCTACCTAAAAAGCTAAAAATGTCTGTAAAATAAGGTAGATTTAGAAATAAAATAAATGCTGAAATGGATTTTGATGCTAGTGAACACCTAACACCATTTGTAGTATAGTCTATGAGATTGCTGCAGTTCAGCAACCCATTTGTTATTCAGAAGCACTCAATATTAGGTACCTGTCAGAGTTCTGTGTGGCTGAGGCATTTAGTATGCAACAGAGAATTTTTCAGTGACTTGTATGCAGGGCAAGTGAGATGGCCAGCAAATATTATGTCACTGTGCACATCAATTTTGTGATGATAAACTGCTTATTTCTACCTTTACTGCATTGTTTTCATCTTTTACTTATCTATAAAAAAGTATAATGGAACCAAAATCATTTGTGATGAAGCACCTAGTCACAACTGTGGCCATTTCTCAGTCTTTTCTCATTTTGGAAAACAGCACTGCATAGTATTGTGAGAAAAAGTGGGAAGTAATTAAAATGAAACACTGATGGATCACTCCTGAATGTTCCCTTTTATGAAATTATCCACTTTTCAATAATATTTATTTAAAATACAGCAGGGATAGAAAGCAGAAAGAAAGAGAACATGCGTGAGCTTGTAGTAAATTTTGAAGTTTAGATAGGAGTGCTTCCTCTCACATATTTTGATCATTCTTAGAGGTCAGTGAGGTTAAGTTAGCTAAAATTAAGAAAAAAAAAAAAAAGCCTTGTTTTATTAAGCCTTTTTTCTTTCTTTTGTATAGCTATTGCCTCATGAAAGATATTATAGATATGGGAAATAGGAAGCAGATGAGAGTTGCAGTGCACTGGAACAGGCTGCCCGGGAAGGTTGTGGAGTCTTCTTCTCTGGAGACACTCAAAACCCGCCAGGGACGCCTTCCAATGCAAAGTAGTGCAGGGAACCTGCTTGAGCAGGGGGCTGGACTGGATGGTATCCAGAGGTCCCTTCCAACCCCTGTGATTCTGCGATTCTGTGATTATCATTTAACTTCTAGGTGGTCTACTTTTTAACAAATGATTACATTGATCTAATCACTGTCCCAAACGTGTAATAATAAAAATTAACAGATTGTCTGTAGGTTTTTTTTTTTTTTTCTTTTTTTTTTTTTTTCTTTTTTTTTTTTTTTCTTTTTTTTTTTTTTTCTTTTTTTTTTTTTTTTTTTTTTTGTCATCCTTTTAATTTCTTATCAAATTGTTCTGTAGTCAAACTACCACCAGTTACATTAGTAAGACATTTTACAATTAAACCAGTAGTCTGTGTACTGGATTCTTAATGAAGTCTATACATACTCTCTGAAGATGAGTTTTCCAACACACCAAAATCCTATAAAGGTAAAGAAAGGCATATAGCATATTATATTAATGTTGTTTGTGGTCAATATCTCGTGTGATTATGTAGGGATCCATAATGTTTCTTCAGACTGCATCACTTCTCATTTATTTTGACTATTGGTTTTAAAAGGGTTAAATTTTCACCAAGAATATCTTTTTCTTTGGAATTTTCATTTTCATTATAAAGATACCCTGCTAACATCTACTGAGATTGTATCCATCCTTGCAGTTGAAATAGAGAATAACAAAATCAAAATTAAAAATTATAAATATTTCAATTTTTTTCTTTGTATCTTTGATGTGTCAATTTTCTGTGCTTCGCTGTGACCTAATTATTTAGTGAGTCTTCAATTTTGTATTAGTTCGTTTTCATTAGAATGATAAACCTACACTTCAACCAACTGTGAGGGGTTTTTCTGTGTGATTAGGAGTATGTACCTCATTGTCTTCCCAAGTATAGGAGGGATTAAACAGCAGATTTGTTTGGTTGCTTCACTCACAATTCAAAATTTTTTACTTAAATGTATACTATTTTTGCTCTACCATAATCTTTTCAAGATTAGCTACCATAATCTTTTCAATAGATTTCAGGTTTTGGAATCATAGAGAAATATATTCCTCATCATAACCCTCACTGTGTTTATACCCATTCCCAGGCTATCTTCAACAATGACTGAGATAAAGGGCAAGAAAAGGGAAAGGGGATATATTGTATTACCATGCACTGTGAGGAACAAGCCCCATTCGTAGGACAAAACGACTTTCTCCAGCTTCAGTAAATATTGGTTTAAAAAATTATGTGGATATGTTGATGAAGGATCAGTGTAGGAGTGGGATACCATTAGGAACACTGAGGTTAAGCCAAGGGACAGGACGTCGCTGTCTGAGTGTGGCCACACTAAGGGGAGTGTCTATGCTGCTCAAGGAGTGCTGTGGGTTTAGAAGTACATCTGAAATGCTTGTCTACCAATGCACACAGCATGAGGAACAAATAGGAAGTACTGGAAACTTTCCCAGAATTATGATATCATCGGTATTAGACTCAGTGGGACAAGCCCCAAAACTGGTGTGCTGGGATAAAGGGGATAGGCAGTGCAAGGTAGAGGTGTTGCACTCTATGTAAGGGAGAGATTAGACTGTACACCCCTTCCCATTAGGGATGATGAGGTAGAGAGCGACTTGGTGAGGTTTAAGGGATCGGATTGCAAACAGATGTCATTGTGGTTGTCTGCTATTGACAGCCCACCCAGGACAACGGTGCAGATAAATTATTATATAGGCAATTAAGGGAAATCTCAGAATCGGTTCCCTTAATCCTTATGGGAGTGGTCAATTTCCCAGACATAAACTGGGAATATCATACTACTGTGACAAGTCTGGGAAACTCCTAAAACATGTTGAAGATAACTTCCCTTTACAAGTATAGACTGAGCTAACTAGGAAAGGTATCCTCCCATATCTGGTGTTTGACAATACAGAAGGCCTTGTGGGAGATGTTACGGTAGGTGATTGTCTTGGCCTCATTGATCATGAAATAGTTGAGTTCAAAATTTCTGGTGTAAGGAGAAAAAAATTTCATCAGAGTTGCCAACTTGGACATTAAGAGAGCAAACTTTGATCTACTTACGGAGCTAGTTAGTAGTGCCCCTTGGAATCGACTCTAGAGGGTTTAGGGGTCCTTGAGAGCTAGTTTGTTTGTTTGTTTGTTTGTTTGTTTTCCAAGAATCATCTTTTAAAAGCTCAAGAGTAGGCAATCCCATTGTGCTGCACATCAAGTAAGTAGGGCAGAAGACCAGTCCAGCTGAATAGGGAACTCCTGGAACTAGGGCAGAAAATACATCATCTCTGGAAATAAAATCAGGCTTCACAACTTGAGTAGACATTGGTCAGTGTGATGTCAGACAACAAAAAAAGTCTTTTTTAAGTATAGTAGCAGAAAGAGTAGGTCGACAGAAAACACTGGGCTAATACTTGGTTCAAATAGTTGCAAGTAAGGAGTAAAAGGTAGATACGTTTAATGCCTTTTTTTTTGCCTCAGTATTTAACTGAGAGATAGAGGCTGAGAGATGACCTCATTGCTCTCTACAACTTCCTGAGGAGGGGAAGTGCAGAGGGAGTTGTCAGTCTTTTCTCACTGGTAACTAATGGTAGCACATGAGGGAACAACACACAGCTGCCCCAGGGGAGGTTCAGACTCAACATCAGGAAAGAGCTAGATACCATGAGGTTAGTTGAATACTGGAGCAGACTGCCTGGAGAGGTGGTTGATGTCTCTTGCCTGTTGTTGTTCAAGAACCATTTGAACAATGCCCTCAATAATGTGCTTTGACTTTTGGTCAGCGCTGAAGAGGTCAGGTAGTTGGACTCGATGATCTTTGAAGGTCTCTACCAAGTGAGTTGTTCTGTTCTGTTCTGTTCTGTTCTGTTCCAGTGATTATACAACACACACATTTTCTCTCTTCCTTTTCTTCATCTATTTAAAGGAAATAACTTTTTTTTTTTTTTTTCCAAGATTAAGAATTGAGGAAATAGCAAATGAACTGCTGCTAATTTTTCATACTTTGTTGAGACAATGAAGAGTAAAGATGCAGTCAGAGACCTGACTGCCTCTGTAAAGACGATCAGTTCCTGTAATTTGCTTGTATTAGTACAGCTTGTGACTGTGATCCACGGAGTATGGAGAATACACATTGTTAGCTTGTTTGGTCAGAATACACTTATTTGTATTAAACCAGATGAAATATTTTAATGCAGTTAAAATCAAATATTGATTGCTGCACTAAATTTATTCCAGCTACTAAATTCTTGTTCTTTAACAAAAAGCCTCAACAGAAACATGAATAAGTTACTAAAGATTTCATTAACTAAACTGAGTATTTTCTGGAATTATTTGATTTTCTACAATGAAATGTATCTCCTCTTTATAGTAGCTTTTTAGAGCTTTTTTCAGCATAACGTGTACTGGCTAAGTACATAGGTCTTTCTTTTTGCTTTGTATAGTTTAGGTAAAACACACAGCAACATTTGGCATAGCGTTAGCAATGCCTTGTATTTAAAATGAAATACATCCACACTGAAAAGGAGTGAATTTTGTGCAGAAAGTCGGTCAAAGATTGAGAGTGAGAGTTGCTTTTTCTGTTCTGGAGAAAACTGTGGATTAGTTTTGACTACCTGTGAATACACGGTGTCTTAAGAAGCTATATGAGAGGAAACTTACTCCAGAAGGAGATCAAAGATAATTCTGTTCCAACAGCTGACTACTGAAAGGAGAACTTACTTTGGCTTCTGCAAAGGTTTCTGTATCATGGTTATCAGCACGGGGGCACTAGTTAACTTAAGCCACAGGACTAATTATCTGTTTCATCATATTTTTTTCCCTCTTCTTTTCATGGAAGAAGTATGTGTGCACTTGAGGTTTTTTTTGCAACAAATCAAGGTTAAAGATTTATATCTTATATCTGAAATACAAGAAGCTTTGCTTCTGATGGTCTTTATCTGGCTCAGCTAAGGACTTCAGTAATGTCTGTACTACTGAGGGATCAAACCAGAACTGTGTAATTCCCCTTCACCAAAATAAAATAAAAAAAAAAAAACCTGTATAAAATTTTATTTATTTACTGATTTAGTATAATTATCTTCTCTTATCTTCCCTAGTTAGCTGCATTTTTATAGAAAATTTGAAAGCACACAGGTTGGTAAGAATGAAAGCCTAGTTTGCAATTTTGCTCCAAAACCTGGGCTGTCATTAAAAACAACTTTTCCGTGGAAGTATGTGATTAGTCCTGTTCTCTCAGCTGGAGATAAAATCATACTTATCTCCCTGCAGGTATGCAGCACTTAAAACAAAATTTTTAAAAAAGTTTGAAGTATACTAAGGCATGCTATCCATTACCTCTTCCCAGGATCCTAAAAAGACATTTATGCAGTTTTGCTAGGACCACAGATTTGTTTTTTTTTATTTCAGTGAAATGACTGTTTTTGTTGCAGAGTTTCCTACTCAAAGCCAAACCCAACCAAACCCTTCAAATGCAAAGTGGTATGTACTTGTCTAACCTACATGTTTAAATAAATACATTTTGGAAAACAGCTCTCCTGTAGGCCCCCTTCAGGTACTGGAAGGCCACTATCCCCCTGGAGCCTTCTCTTCTCCAGCCTGAACAACCCCAACTGTCTCAGCCTGCCTTTGCAGGGGAGGTGCTCCAACCCTCTGATCATCTTTGTGTCCCTCCTCTGGACCTGCTCTAACAGCTCGATATCCTTCTTGTGTTGGGAGCCCCAGAACTGGATGCAGAACTCCAGGTGGGGTCTCACAAGAGCAGAGTAGAGGGGCAGGATCACCTCCCTCACCCTGCTGGTCACACTTCTCTTGATGCAGCCCAGGATGCAGTTGGCCTTCTGGGCTGTAAGCGCACACTGTCGCCTCATGTTGAGTATTTCTTCAGCCAACACCCCCAAATCCTTCTCCTCAGAGCTGTTCTCCAGCCATTCTGCACCCAGCCTGTATTTGTGCTTGGGATTGCCCCGATCCAGGTGCAGGACCTTACACTTGGCCTTGTTGAACTTGATGAGGTCGGCACAGGCCCACCTCTCCAGCCTGTCCAGGCCCCTCAGGATGGCATCTCTTCCCTCTAGCATGTCAACGGCACCACACAGCTTGGTGTCGTCCACAAACTTGCTGAGGGTGCACTCAATCCCACTGTCCATGTTGCCAACAAAGATGTTGAACAGCACTAGTCCCAGTGCCAATCCCTGAGGGACGCCGCTCATCACCGGTCTCCATTTCGACATTGAGCCGTTGACCACAACTCTCTGGGTGTGACCATCCAGCCAGTTCCTTATCCAGCGAGTGGTCCGTCCATCAAACCCATGTTTAAATCCAATTTAGCGACCAGGCTATCACACCGGACAGTGTCAAATGCTTTGTACAAGTCCAGGTGGATGATGCCACTTGCTCTTCCCTTATCCACTGATGAATATTTTATTTTGTCTTTTCTGAACAGATCTGGAGAGATTTTTAAATCTTTGCTTGTATGTTAGCTTAACTGTCATTAGCCATAAAATTAAGAACTGATCTGTCCTTAGTGAATTATTTAAATAAAATATCTATGAAGGAATATATAGAAACAGAAGAGATTAAGTTAAGTAATTATGTCTTTCCTTTCCTTTCCTTTCCTTTCCTTTCCTTTCCTTTCCTTTCCTTTCCTTTCCTTTCCTTTCCTTTCCTTTCCTTTCCTTTTTTGGATATTGTAAGCCACATTATTGAGTTTTAGGAGTTTGGCGTATTATCATTCCTCAGTTAAGTCTCAGTAATTATTTGTCAGTATACTTGCTAACCTGTTTCCAATTACAAGACACTACAACTCAACTTGTATATAGAATATTCTCTGAGAAACTTTCCTCTGGCACATCACATTTTATAAGTCAAGAAAAAATCCTCTCAGTGGATCTGCTAGCAAAGACCAGAAATTCTGGCTTTTCAGGAGAAATCTTTGCTATTTCTGGAGTGCAGTAACTTTTCTTTCTTCTCCACCATAACAGTGTTTATCCAGAAATTAATCAACCACTATTATCAGATCTTTCTTTTATTTATTTGTTCTTTTATTTGTTTGGGCATTTTTAGTTTATTTATTTACCACAGGATGAGTAACATGCCTCTGATGAAAGGGAAGCAATGTACTTCAGTGTAGTGGATGACTTTCTAGGAAGAACATAAGCTATTGCTTCTGCTAAATCAATTCTGTGTATCTCACCATCTCATTTTCTCTCCCAGTATCCATGAATATAATCACGCTAGTCCTTCAGAGACTATTGTGCATGCATATATGAACATTTTCAAACTAAAAATTAAATAAACAAACTTCCTTCTCTGTTAACTCTTCATTTTCTCTCAAGTATAACAGAACAGGGTACTCCCACCATATTAAATTGCATTTTCTACTTCAAAGTTCTGCAAATAATTTAATCCTTTAAATTCACATTTATTTTTTTTTTTTTATTGTCTTACTCTGCCTTATCCTTAATAAATGACTCTCAGTTTTCCAGACTTACTCTTTTTCTGTGGACTTCCTTTTCTGTCTGAGCTTGCTCTTAGCAAAACAGTCCTTACTCTTAAATCCAGCTGGAAGACTACTCCTGAAACTGATTTCCCATTTGTTTTATCTGTGGTTTCTCCATTGCACTCACGTGGATTGTAAAAAACATCCTATATTTCAAATTAACTGGGTCCATTAAACCGACTTACATTTTAAAAGAAACATGGTGAATTTCAGTAGTAGGAGTACATTTGGGTAATTTTTGGGAAGTAAGGACATAGCATTTTTGTACCTTCTCATAATGCTAAAGGTGCTTCGCAAAAGCCTCGAGAAAATGTATATGGCAACAAAGATCACATGAGTTTAAAAATATGTTTTTCCATATTCCAGAACCCTGGATTTACTTCTGAAATATTCGGTAGATGTGGTATTGAATATATGTGTAAAATCCTCCTTCCTATCATCAAGCCCAAAAAGTATTAGACAGGAAGATAAGGTTGAGAGAGCAAGTCATTGCATGGGTGAAAAAGAAGTCAGTGTCTCTTATTTTTGTATATTTCTGTGTAGCTTTATGCCTATAGAAGATTTATTACATAGCTGTATCATTGAGGAGCGCTTTCAAATAAGTGAAATTACTGAATTATATCCAAAACAAGACAGTGCCAGTAAGATGTTTTTCTAACAACTACATCAAGTATGAAAACGTATTTTTAGAATGAAATAATTATTTGAGCCAGGATAGTCTGAAAGGACTTATGAAAGTCATATAGATATGGAACAACTCACATTATTTGAAAAGAACCTTCATTACATTTCAAAGTTGTAATCAGACATAATAGTCCTATTATACTTTATGACTTGAAGAGTATTATATACTCAATCTTTTTCCTTCTCTTTAGATTGAGCATAACAATTACATTATGGAAATTAAATTGTGATTAAATTCTTTTAAATTATAAAACATAAACAATAAATAAACATAAATTTAAGTATAAAAATATTTTGTATTTGGCTGTCAGAAACACCTTCATCAATGGAAAAAAAATCATATTTTGGTTATATATTTTTTTTCTGATTGCATTATAGAAATGTGATGTTATAAACAGTACTCACAATCCCATGTTTTTATAGTGGGATTGTATAAAGTCTATAGTTTAGCCTTAAACCTTAAACCTGAGACATTGCTCAAGCAAAAATTTTGGTGGGCTTTTTGAAGAATTGTTCATCTTTTTGTTTGCATTTGCTTAAATTTTGCCTGGTATAATGTGTATTAGCTACAGGCACTAATGCAGAAGGAAATAAGTAATAACAGACAGAAATATATGGTGAATTGAAGTCAGTGACAGAATTAAGTATTTTCACTTGAAAGTTGGTATAAGCAGATTGCTTGTTATTTGGAGTCATGCTGATCTTAATTTCCTTCTACTACAAGGTTATGCGTCTGGTTGACCAAGGGAAGCCAGTAGATGTGATCTTATAGAATTTTAGGAAAGCTTCAGTTCTATCATTTATATTGGACAGAATGTCCAGTGTACAGCTAGACAAATACATAATATGATGTGTGAACAACTGGCTGACAAGTAGGATGTAAGGTGTTATAGTAAATGAGGTTACATCAGGCTGGTGGCCAGCCACTAGAACCATCCCTCAGGGCTCAATTTTAGGGCCAGTTCTCTTCGATGTATTTATAAATGATCTGGACACAGGACTTAAATGCATACTAAGTAAGTTTGTCGACAATACTAAATTAGGAGGAACTGTTGACTTCCTTGATGGAAGAGAAGTCTTGCAGAGACCTCTTGACTAATTAGAGGGCTAAGCAATCACCAACCGCATTAAATTTAAGAAGAGGAAGTGCCAGATTCTGCCTGTGGGACAGGGTAATCCTGGATATAAATATACACTAAGGGATAAGAAGCTGGAGAGCAGCCAGACCAAAATGGTTCTGGGAGTTTTCATGAACAGCAAAAGGAGTATGAGTCAACAATGTGCATTCTTGGCCAAAAGGGCCAACCATGTCCTGGGGTACTCACACACAGCATAGCTAGACAGTCAAGGGAAGGAAGTGATTCTCCCACTCTATGTGCTAATGCAGCCTCACTTCAAGCACTGTGTGCAGTTTTGGGCACCACAATATACTAAAGACGTGAAACAGAGAATGTCCAAAGGAGGGCAACAAAGATGGTGAGGGGTCTAGAGGGCTAGAGGTATGAGGAATGGCTGACGTCCCTTGGTTTGTTCAGCCCAGAGAAGAGGAGACAGTGACAGGATCTGAGGGAAGAGCATGGAACTATGTCAGGGGAGCATCAGGCTGGGTGTTGAGAAAAGGTTGCTCACCAGAGGGTGGTCAGGCCTGGAACAGGCTCCCCAGGGCAGTGGTCATGGCCCCAAGCTGCCAGAGTTCAAGGACCATTTAGACACCGCTCTCAGACATAGGGTTTGGATTTTGGGTAGAGCTGTGTGGAGTCAGGAGCTGAAATTTGTGAGTCCCTTGCAACATGGGATTTTCTATGATCCTATGATCTGTAGACTTAGTAGATTTAAGGGCCCTGATATAACCTGTATTTTACAAACATTGAATAAAAACTTAATTCTGATTTTTCAGAGGTTGCTATGAACCCATATAATTTAAATATTAATGAGATTCAACATTTACTGCAGAGCATTTTGGTGTCTGGAAAGGGAAATTTCAGCTTAATATACTACATTTAATATCTAAGAGTGTTCAGCTTTTAAAATTCCTTTCTTTCTTTCTTTTTATCCTTTGAAAGGCTAGATGAAGTGGTTATTCAATCACTAGTGCAATAATTGCCACAGATCCTATTGTAGGGAGTTTTCTATTTGCTATGTAACATCTATCAGGATTCTTTTCAAAATCTTTGTCTTTGAACAAAGTTTTAGCTTGAAGTTAAAATGAACTGGTGAACTTTTTGAAATATTTACCAAATTCTTAAAGCACCAGTAACCTGGAAAGAAACCACAATAATTTTTATCTATTTGAAAAATCTAATTGTCATACAAAATAAGTATTTCTGAATAAAATAAAAATAGAAGTACTGTCCCTTAAGGACAGAACTTTCTGGCTGTCAAGTGTATTAGTATTCAGCAATATAACATTTTTCTTACTTATTGCTTTCTCAGATTAGTTACTGTTTTTTATTCCAATACTGAGTAGGTCATCTAGAACTAGAAATAACAGAAAATGGTTATATAGACTAGATAGTTGTGTAACAGCTGGTGCAGAAATGTTGTTTGAAGAAACCAGTGCAGTGCAGTGGTGTAAAGCTCACAAATTCATAAGGTAATAACTAAAAATGTGATTTCTCTTATCACTCGAAGGTGTAGAATCTACCAAAAACATTTCCAAATTCTTTCCTGAATTAATTTCATTAATTGGAAAATATCATTAGAACCTGAAACTATCTTTATTCAATTTTACTGATTTCAAGAATAAACTAGATTTTCAAAAAATAACGTAGGCATTTTACCCAAGCTTTTCTTGATTCCTAAAAGCCCAAGTTGTTGGGTTTCTCAAGGAAAACTCTTAAATAATTATGTGCCTAGAAGGTATTCACTTTTTAGGAACGGATTCCAACTTATTTCTAAAATTTATTTTTCTGTGAATTAGCTTGTACTGTATAGCAAAATAATAGAAAGCACTGGAAATAATTTATTTTATTTTCTGATGGACCCAAGGCAACTAATAAATATTTAACAGTCCGATTGTGCAAACTTACTGATAAGCACAAATAATAGATATATAACATGAAAATGTATTTTTAGAAAATAAAAATACTTGGACTTGGGAGGCTTGGACTTCCCAATGTATGATGAAGCTAATGATACATATGACAATTTTTTCTTCTGTTTTTTTGTTTGTTTGTGAGGTTTGGTTTGGTTTGGTTTGGTTTGTTTTTTTTTTTGTGAAAGGAGTTGATGTAGGAGAATTCTATCTGGCTTTAATGTAAACAAACCGGGTCAGTGAAGATGATACACTTAATATTAACCTATACCTTCTGGTCAAAGACAATTGCTGCTTTTCATAAAAATTACTCTAATGTTTTGCATGTAGTGCACTACATAATTTTGCACATGACCTTTCAGTCTTTCTTTTTTAAAATACAACTATTTTTGTATTTATTTTGCTAAATTATGATTATGGGTGTGCTCGCTAAGTTCTCATTAACATGTAAGAAGTCCTTTGGGAACTCACTGTTGATGTAAATTTTGATAACACCACTGGACAGCTGAATCTCTATTACATTCACAAGGAAAGTTCTAAGAACATAAGTAAACAGATGTAAAATTAGGAATAGCTTGAGATTGTTTCATGTAATATAGTAATTAATGTATGCCATTTTCTTCATACTTTTGGTGTAATTTTTCTTAACTGATTTTACAGTCTAAAGTTGTGTTCATTCTGTCTCTTCCAGTAAGCAGAACTATTTCAGGAACCTAATAAATCTGTTCAATTTCTTATCCTGGTCAATGCCAGTCCATGCTAAGCAAAGGAAGTGCTTACATAATATATTGAAAAAGAAATTTCAAGTTAAACAGGAAACATAATCTTTGTTTATTTGTAAGGATAAACCAGGCATTAATATTACAAATATAGAAAGATACTTCCAGCCTCTGAGGGGCTCCTACACACTTGACCTGTCAATTACCTGCAGACTGTTTACTACCTAAAACAGTTCCTCAAAGAAAACAGCTGTCTCATACTTGAGAGTTAGCATGCCCAGTGGAGACAGTAAAAAGAAAAATGTCTCCCATTAATAATGTGAATTAACTCATCTCTTAAAGAAATAATCTTTTAAAATATGTTTATTTTTCCATAGGATTTAGTTTACTCTCATGTAATTTTTTAACTCACTTATTGTTTAATGCAAAACTTACTCTGTAGTGAAATTCTTTTCCTTTAGTTACATGGACATGATGAACTTCTAGCATCCAGAAGAAAAAATCATATTAACAAAGAGTTTTGCAAAGTAGCACTGTACTTTTCATTTTTTTTTTTCCTTAAAATGTTTAGACAAGTCTTTTGTATTGAAAACTCTATCTAATAGAAAAATCTCAGACAATAATTTCATCTTATGAGAGCCAGAGACAATATTTATAGTTATCATTTATACCAGTCAAATTTCTTTGTCTGTTTCTCTGTAACCTGCAATTGGACTCTGTGTTACAATAACAGTGTTTTGTGGATAGAAACTTCAATATTACTGTGTTCACAGTGGTGTCTTTCGCTGGATGAATGCAACTTACACTTTTATAAGTGTCATATAATAGATTATTACTAGAAGTGTTAGTGCTCTAAGGAAAGTTAAGAGCATATCCAGAACACAAGACTTCTGGCTTGTCAAGGATTTAGTGAAGTGCCTTACCGTCTGTATTCTTATGTTAGCATTTGCTTTGTTCTGCCTCTGGTTGCCTGCCTCTGGTTGCCTCTGGTTTCAGTTGGAGTAAGCTATCTTTTGCAAAAAATCTGTAAACAACTTTGATCTCTCTTTGCCTTGTTTATTTACTCTTGCAGCATTGGTGTCTCCCTGTTCATTCTTCCCATGTTGAAGACAAAAGACTACTTTAACATGGTACATGCATTTATCTCATTCTGGATCATATATTATCAAAACTTGACTGATCTCTTAATTTGGACTAGTGAAACTGAAAGCAAGCAGTGATTTATATTCTCAGTACATAAATGCAAAAGGCTATCTTACACCATCACCACCCAATGCTAAGTATCTCAGAATTACAAGAGTTACTTAATTAAGTTACAAAGTTAGTCTGTTTGGATTCTAGAACATGATGCGTGCTAATTATACATTGCTAGATGTTTCCAACCCTAGTTTTGTCCTAACTACTCTGACTGTTTTTCTCTCCCACATATTTTACTGGTTTTCTTTCTCTTCCTGTTTCTGGAATGCACATTATTATATTAATCAATCTGTACTAATTCAAAATAGATTCTCTAAAGGCAAATAAAGTAAAATTAGATGGAAAAAAAAAAGGAACAGTGCCAGAATTGTTCTGGAGGGAACCATGTGATTGGTAATGTCTGAGTAAAGGAAGAAAAGTAAAATGAGGGGAAATTAGCCATAAAGATGAAAATCTGTCTGATGCCAGCTTGTAGATTTTGGATATCCTTTTGGAAACAAAAATAGAACTGCTTTCCTTTAATTTTTCCACATCTCTATTTCTGAAAGCACTCGGTCTGCGAAACTTCATTGCTGGTGGATAATCTGGGCTTGTTGCAATATATATGACCAATCACAGAACTAATACAAAGCATTCCTCTCAATAATACTTCAGCACTGTTTCTGCCTACATTCTTCAAAGTAAAATCCAAGGGACACTGATAATCAGAGTGACACAAAGACCTAAGTTTATGGAAAAGGGTACATATAAGATATAGGCAGTTCACATCCATTTAATGATTCTCCTCATAGCTTTTAAAATTGACTTTTCTCCCTAGTTGCTGCATAATTTCTCCAAAGATAATTTTTGTCTTTTATTCATCTTTCTCCTTACAATGATGATAGCTCTTTCTTGTTTGTTCCCAAATACTCATATCTGTTCCTCATTCCCATGTTCTGCTGGGCCCCTGTTGCTGCTTTCCCTTCCTTTTTCTGCTTTCCCCATATAACCACATGAAGCTGTTTGGCTGCCTCACTGTCACCTGATGCTGCGGAGATAGAGAGCTTTGTCAAAGCTTAATACTGGGCATGNAAGCATCCCTGACCAATGGGGAATCACAGGTTTTGCCATCTAGCAGCATTTCCAGTCTAAGTCCTACTTAGGCCTTGTAGCTGCTTGATTTTAGCCAATGCTCTGTGTGCTGTTACACTTCCCGGTTCTGTGCTGGGTTCATCATAACCTGGTTTTCCGGGTGCCTGGGGCCTTCAAGACTGGTAAATAGGGAAGAAGTCAGCTCGGCATCCAAGGATCTTCAAGGCCTGAGGAAGAAGAGAAAGAGGGCTGATATGTGACCATCTCACTTACTGAGAATGGCCTTATACAGAGAATAATGTCTTATTAAACAGCACTAGTAATGCTAACCATACTATCAGGTGTCAGAACCAGGAGGTACGGGTCTCACTCACCTTTCCATCTCTTAAACTCTGTGCTTTTTTCAAAACTTTCTACTTACTCTTACTCATACCTGTATGATGCAAAGGAAGGGAAACAAATGATGGTAATGCTCCAACTGCTTGAAAATAGAAAGTGTAGATATAATTTATATGGAATATCAGACACTGATTCTATGCTTCATTTGTTATACAGACTTCCATTTGGAAGGCTGATGTGTGCCAAGTCTGGATACAAATATATTAAACAATAAGTTAAACCAAAGCAGCATTAAAAGAAAAAAAAGATTTTTTTTTTTCATTCTGATTCATTGGTACCTATGCTGGTCATTATGACTGAAATTCTCTTCCTTAAGCTTATTCTCTTTTCCTTTTAATGTTCTCATTTAACTAAGAAACCCAGTAAAAAAGAAACAAACAAACAAACACTTGTAATTCTATTACTTGGCTTTTTTTTGANCACTTGTAATTCTATTACTTGGCTTTTTTTTGAAATTAAATTAAATAAACTAAAATACTTTTGTACCTAAAATACTTTTGCATAGGCTAATGAACTACAAACAAGTACAAAGTGACTTAAGCTGTACTTTATTATATAACTACTTCAGTAAGAAAATTAAATGCTCAATGCCTATTAGAAGCAAAATCAACATGAAATTTTGGGATTTGGTTATAATTGAAAATCTCTATTAAGTTTGCTACAAGGTCAAGTTTATTTAATATCTTCAGAAGCTTCTTGCATTAAAAATCTATTTTAGAGAGCATAGTCTGACTTTCTGGAAATTCACATAGTCAGATTTTAGTGCAATGATAAATCTCAGAATTAAAATTGGAAGATCATCCATAGTAAAATAACTGTAAGTGCCACTTTGTATTGCTGCCTAACAAACAGATTAGTTAACCTTACAAAAAA
>VXAV01009176.1:16897-27064 GCA_013399715.1 Alectura lathami | reverse complement strand
GGGTGTGGGGTGGGGGGGGGGTGGGTGTGTAAAGAATGAAAAAAGTGCAACTGCATTGTCTTTCTTTGATTGGTTCAAACCTAGTGTCATCATTTCTCTATGTGAAGTTAGACTGTGGAACACAGAAATGGAAAACACGAGACAACTAGTCCTTCTACCTTAGTGAAAATTCGTTGTCCATTTGATTTTTACCCAGTGTTCCATCAACTTTTTCATACTTCACAGTGTTACCATTTGTTATGATACAGCATAGAAAAATCATGTTTTTTTTTTTTTGTTGTTTTGTTTTTTATTTGTACAGGTTATATCTTAGCACATAGGACCTAACAATAGATTCCTTTGTTTTCCTATGGTGCTTATTCTAAATTTGAATATTTTATTAACTTAATTTCTTCCCCCCTTTTTTTTTTTTTTTCAGAGTTTTTTAGCCAACATTTTAATCTGTGAAACCTTATCATAGCTTTATTTGCTCATAAAACTCTTAAGGTAGCAAGGTGTGACTTTGCTAACCTGGTTACTTCTACCTGCAGATAATTTTACCTTGCCAGAAAGAATAAAAATATATCTTGCCTCAAAAGATCAACCAAAATAATCAAATTTTGGATGCTGTTGAAGTACGTGAATTTGAGCTTCAAACTGCACGATCGTGGATGGCCAGGAGAGAAGAATATTTCTCATTTGATGGAAACAGAAAATAAACAATGTGTGTTATTTGAGGGAAAGAAAACATACGGAGATAAATGTCTGATTAAATATACCAATTTAAATGTGAATTCAGAGTAATTTTAACAAAAACTAGGGTAGCAATAAATTTATAGACAGTTTTATTTTGTTTCCTTTAAATATTGGAATTAAAAGAGTATCATAGAAGTTGAAGGTTTTCCTTATTGAAACTTTTTTGAACATAAACTTCCATTAAGTCTGAATTCTAACTAGGTGTTTTCAGCTAGCCAACTAAATGGTTGGTAACATAAATGTTTCATCGCAATGTCCTTCCTGCTTCCTTAGTCCCAAATTTATTTGATTGCATGTTCCAAATAATGAAGTAGTGCATTGTATGTTGGGGAAAGAATGGCAAAACTTCACGGGTCAATATCCTTTGTATGAGATGCAATTCCCCTGTGGGTTAAATAAATTAAACTATGTATTTCCTATTTTTATGTATTTCCTTTCCTTAATTGCAAAATAGCCATTAGTGGTATTCTTTGCTAAATTTTCATTGTAAATAAATGAAAGAATTGGAGAAGGGTTTGGGTTAGAAGGGACATTTAGAGATCATCTTGTCCAATCCCCCCTGCAAAGGGCAGGGGCACCTTCCACTGGATCAGGCTGCCCAGGGCCCCATCCAACCTGGCCTTGAACACTTGGAGGAATGAGGCATCAACAACTTAACTGGGCAACCTGTTCCTGTGCCTCACCACTCTCCTAATGAAGACTTTCTTCCTGATGTCTAATCTAAATATACACTCTTTTAGTTTAAAACCATTACCCCTTGTTCCTGTTGTTATGTTCCCTGAGAAAGAGTGCCTCCCCATCTTTCCTGAAACTCCTCATGAAGTAGCAGTGTGAGGTCTCTGTGGTGCCCTCTCTTCTCCAGACAAAATACCCCCAATTCTCTCAGCATGTCTTTGTAGGAGACGTGCTCCAGCTCTCTGATCATCTTTGTGGCCCTACTCTGGATCTGCTCTAATAACTCCACATGTTTCTTGTGCTAGGGAGCCCAGAGCTGGATGCATTACGGAGGTGGGGTCTCACGAGGGCACAGTAGAGGAGTAGGATGACCTCCATTGACCCGCTAGCCATGTTTCTTTCGATGCAGCCCAGGTTGGCTCTCAGATCTACAAACACACACTGATGGCTCATGTCCAATTCTTCATCCACCAGTACCCCTAAGTCTGGTGTTTGAGATAGCCCTGACCTATATGTAGCACCTTGTACTTGGCCTTGTTGAACTTCATAAGGCTCATGTGGGCCCACTTCTCAAGACTGTCCATGTCCCTCTGGATAGCATCCCTTCCTTCAGCTTGGTGTCATCCACAAACATTGTCCCTGAGGGACACCACTCATCAGTGTTCTCCACCTGGACATTGAGCCATTGACCACAACTCTCTGGATGCAGCCATCTAACCAATCCCTTATTCAGCAAATAGTCCACCAATCTCTCTCCAATTTACAGACAAGGATGTTGCATTGGGCTGTGTGAAAGTCTTACATCATGACTTTGTCTTCTCATATACCAATCCTTCCACATCTCTTTAGACATCACAGCAGTTATCGGTAGCAATTATCAGTGTCCTGCATATAACTAATACAAATTCTCTTTGTTTTTCTACTTTTTGAAACCCCAGGAATGCATATGAATCTACAGAGTTTGTTTATTCTTTAAATAATCACTTTGTCATATTCAGTACATACCTAGTTACAAAACTTGATATTAGGGACTATCATTTCTAGAATTAATGTTCATGTGTTAGAAAGTGATCCTAGCTGTCTCTTGATACTCATCTTTCCAGCCCAGAGTACCACACCTTCCTCCTTTTACTTACTTACCCTGCCAGTTTGTCTCACATCAATTGGAGTTACAGTTCTTCTCTACCAGGTGAAAAGCACACAGCTTTTATTCCAATCTAAGTAGCTGTATTCTGCTCTTCAGCAGAAAAACATTCTTGCAAAACAAGACTGCAGAGTGAATGATCTTGATTACACCTAGATTAGAGTCAGAATCATTCAGGCTTCCTCCCAGGCATGAGGTAAGTGCAAGGCTGACATGCCATGGTATTATTTTCCTTCCCCAAAATGTTAACAGGAAAAGAGCTTTTAAAAGCTTTCTTTTCTCTTACAGTGAACAATTCAGCATGTTATTTTTCTGTGAAAGAGGAGAGATATTTCTTGATACACAGAAAACACAAAACACATAAATTGGCTTAAATGCAATCATTCGCTAGATATGTTACCTGTTACATGGCACTTTTTGGTTGTTCTAATTCTCTGTGTTTGTTCTTTCTAGAGCATGGATACATTTTGTATATGCAGTTTTCCTAGCTAATCTTCCTACTTTAGTATTTCTTCCATATTATGTTTATATTGTATGGCTTGTGTCAGTTTAGTCATTGAAAATACTGTGGAAATGTACTCTTGACTTCAGTAGATTTTTTTCCTCATAAATATTTTATTAAGATTGTAATGAATTTATTAGTATGTAATGAATTCCAACTTGAGTGCTATAAGAATCTTTTTTTCTCATATATTGACCCCTGATGCACACAAACCACATTATCTTGAATCTCTCTTTAATCAGATCAGAGGCCTCTTCATCTAGTCTTCTGCAAAATAATTGTATGTGATCAGCATTTAGATTAGCCCGAAACTGGTACACTAGACAGATGCTCTTAAATGTTTGGCCCCCGTCAAAGAACTTGTTACTCTAGAGACTGCCACTCACACAGACACACACACACAAACGCAAGCCCCAAACCAGTCAAAACTGATTTTAAGTGTTGAAACTAAAGTGAGAAATTCAAGTTGTGGGATGTTTCTTCTCCTAGTTTACAGGAGGGAAAGACTAAATCTGATTCCCTTAAAACCTGCCTAAACTGTACATTGGGTAGCTAAATTTCCGTTGAAGTCCCAGACTCCACTTTACTCTGTTTACTCTTCATCGACATCCAACCCTTTAAGCATTTGGATCAGAAGACAGCAACCTCATTGGCCCAAAATTTTCCAGAACTTTCTGGAAGATGAAAAAACCACAACTTTTAAATGCTACCTAGAATCTCAGTTGTAACCTGAACCTTTTCAATCCAAGCTTAGATCAGGGTCCCCAGCAGACCACCGGAATCTCTACTGCAGTAATTACAGCTGAGGCACAGTGGCAAGAACTCAGGTCTTGAGTATGGCTAGAATAAGAATAAGAACAAAAAAAGCCTGGTTAAAATCAACAGTTTTGTCTCCTAGGACAGTTTCACATCTATATTCCAAGGACCAAAAACTGAAATTACACTTCTATTCAGTCCCTTATAAAGTCACAAATCCTTTCTGATTGCTCTCCTTCTGGTCCCTTGATTGCCCATATCAACAAAAGAAGTGGATCGTGCTCCATGCTGGACCCTTTAGAGGTCAGTCACAGTTTCATGTGTCTGAGAACCTGGCGGCTCAATTCTAGAGTGAATATCAGTTTAAAAAAAGGCTTTGCAAATGTGGTTGAGGGGGAACATTGCTGTAGTCTCTCCTTTTTAAAGGAACTAGCCCTGATTTATTGGTTGCCTATCCCCAGTTAAAGATATAAATCTTGAGTGAAGGTAAGGCATTTTTACAGTTACATATGCACTTAATAGGCATAATGAGAATCCTAATGTAAATTCATTGCCTTGTCATCTACAGTCTTAGGAAATGGCTATTTCTCTTTAGTGATTGTACAGAAAATTTAGGATAGGTTGCTTATGCTTCCATAGGAACAACAGAAGTTTTAAGGCACATTTTCCATTAGGTTACATTCTTGAGTAGTTGAAAATGAATGTGAGCAGGCATAGGACCATGGTCTTTGATTATTTTATGACAGCTGATTGGTTGTGCAGTAATTAATATCCTTATTTAGTATGTTAGTATCTGCTAAAATCATTTGCACTGTTATATTCAGATACTGCACTTCAGCTGGATGCTTGCTAATAGCTGAGAAGCATTGAGGAAGTTTTTCTGAAAACATCTCTCCTCTGCAACTGCACAAGATCTCCTATTTCATGTGAGGGCACGCTGACTTATCAGTTTAAATGAATGCACTTATGTTTGTCGTGATACAGATTAGAAATTCTTATGTAGACATTTACCTCCTCCAGGCTGAAAGATTCTCACTAACAGCAGAGTTCTAAACAACACTAGGTTCTCAGCCTCTCTGCCGTAATGACTGTAGGAGTAATTTTTATCTATTTCCCACATAAATCAAGCAGAGTTAACCTAATTACTGCTCTGCTCCAGATGATTTTGCTCTGAAATAGGATGCAACATTCAAATACCATGCTTTCAAATTTCTGGTTGGTTAGAACTAGTGCAGCAGAAAATTGGATTTTAACTAATCAGTAAAAGGACCAGAGCTTTGGTTTTCTCCTACTTTACCTATGATAAAGTAATGCAATGTACTTTTAGGTGCAAGGTGTTATTATAGGCATTAATCTACTTTAACATTTTAGTTTGGATTGGGAATGCACATTTGAAACATACCTCCTTACTGGTCCTGTCACTGCTTTCTCTTTCTCGTGGTACAGCTGTCTTAGAGCATATGAATTGTATTCCTTTCAGATGAAACCAGGTTGGAAGATGCTGTCCAAGAGCATACTTCTAGCTGCTAGTGGGAAGACAGGATGAACCAGACCTCATCCAAAATAAAACACTCTGCGTAATGTGGACTTTAGGTAGACTGTTGTCTATAAATCCAATTTCTGATATACTGCACTCTTTGCTAATGTATTCGTCACTTTAAAATGTTTTCCTGAGTCTGATATTCTGCTAAACTGACAACAGAAATACGATATTTTAGAAGGAACACCTTATGTCAGGATATGTGGTCTTAAAAGCCACCTAATAGCCATGATAGTTGAGTTCGCGAAGGTCTCCTTGTTAACTTGCTATCACTGGTACCCAAGCTAACTGTTTTATTATTACCCAAGTCCATATCTTGGACACAACTATTTTCTCTACTGTTGTAAAGCAGCTTGTATATACAGAGTGAATCTTTGGTAGCACATGGTGATTTCAAGTTTTGCTTTTATCAGTATAACACCATATAAGCAACTGTGTAGTAAAAGTCACTTCAAATCCTTTCTAGCAGATTAGCAGTGATGAGATGGAGAGCAAATATGGTTTGTGGGTGTTTGTTGGAGCACCACGTAATTTACAGTCCACACTGAAGTTTACACATAGATAGTTAAGCAAGAATAGCTGAAATCAGTGATTTTGCCTCTTTTAAATATTTGTAGTTACATTTAGAAATGTAGTTACATTTCTGAAATGAGTAAGCAAATTTCTTATTTTCACATTTTTAAAAATATAGAAGCATTGTGCAAATAAAATAATTTGTGCAAAAAAGCTATTAAAGTTCTCAAATGCCTATTATTATTTGGCAGTTTATAATTATTTATTATTTCCCAGTGCTCACTGTAATTTCTTACCTACTTTTCTAGTGTTTCTTAAAAGCACATTTTATGTTATTTCCAGTCCTCTTTCAAATCATCATTTATCCCAAAGTATTATTTCTTGTGCCTTATACGTTTGTGAGGGGTGATGCGGAGTTAGGACATCTAACTGAAGTTGATCCGTGAGGTATTCCATATCATATACATCATGTCATGGTCCTCCCCCTGCTTTCTGATGAGGGGGAAAAGCCATGGCTTGTGTGTCTTTTTTTCCCCTTCTGGGTTGGCTTGCGCATAGGTGAGAAATCTCCTTTCTTGTAAGTCACCGCTTTCCAATTATCAGTATTATTACCCTTACGTCGCCTTTACATTTTTATTATCTCTTGTTCCTTAACTATTCTAGTAAAATAGTTTTTATCTTAACTCTTGAGTTCTACCCTTTTTAGTTCTTTTCTTACATCCTTCCTCCAACCCGCTGGTACCAGCCGCTGGTGGTACACCAGCAGGCCTGGGCCTCCATGGCCTGGGTGTAATGAGTGAGCGACTGTTGGGAGCTATTGTGGATTAAACCACCACAGTCTTTTTGGCACCCATCGCAGAGCACGATGCCCGCAACAACCAACCCTACTTCAATACGCCCTGGTCAGATTTGCTGTTAACTTAACCCTTCGAGCCCTACATTGGGCGCCCCTTCCACTCAATGTCATGGTCTTTGGCCCAGGTGTTTATGAGATTGTTTTTGAAATGAGTCCTGTTATCTGACTCAATTCTTTCTGGAGTGCTATGTCTCCACAAAACTTGCTTTCCAAGGGCTCATATGGTGTTTTGGGCAGTGGCACGGGGCACGAGATATGTTTCCAGCCATCTGGTGGATCACATTCATGGATAACCTGCGCAATAGCGTCCATGGTTAACACCACCCCTCGATCCCGAGCCCACCTGTATGTTGCCTCTCTTTCTTGATGGCCCCAGGTGTTGTGAGCTCACCGAGCCAGAAACAGCTCACCTTTGTGCTGCCAGTCCAAGTCTATCAGAGCCACTGCAACTAATAAACTTGAACTAGCTTAGCTACGAAACTACCCACATAAGCATACTCAGTATTGGGAAGTTTTTAATAGTTGACAGCACTCATTTTTGTTGTGGAGAAGTAGATATAATTTCTGCGCTACTTTTTATATTTAACAGTTTGCAAAGACTTAGGAAACAATTATTAAATATAAAAATTTATATTGCAAGTGGAAGTCAGACTAATTACCAAAGATTCTACAAATGCATAGATCAACATTTTTTTGTACATGTGCTGCTTGGAGAAACTGAATTATCTGAAAAATGGTAGTAAAAGCTGGTAGTCTCTAATGCCTTAAAAGCATGGGGTGCTGAAGAAGCCAAACATGTTTAAATAATGCTGCTTGAAAAAAATATATAATTGCTTTTTGACATTCTTGTTTGAAAAAAACCTTATTGTTTTAGTAAAAGAAACTGAAATGTTGCATTTTTAGCTTGCTTTAATAAAGAATTTGTATCATGCCAGAGCATGTGTCTGCATTGGCAACTTCAGTGAAAAAAATCTATGCAGTGCTGATGCAACTTTGCTAAAACTGAGCGGCACCACCCATACCCAAACCCTGTGTCTGAGAGCAGTGTCCAAACACTCCTTGAACTCCGGCACTAGGTGTACAGTGGGATACAGTGGTCCCTGGGGAGCCTGTTCCATGCCCACCACCCTCTGGTGCAGAACCTTGTCCTAACCCCCAGCCTGACCCTCCCCTGACTCAGCTCCGTGCTTTTCCTTCAGGTTCTGTCGCTGCCCCCAGAGAGCAGAGATCAGTGCCTGCCCCTCCGCTCCCCTGTGAGGAAGCTGTAGGCTGCCATGAGGCCTCCCCTCAGCTTCCTCTTCTCTGGGCTGTACAAACCAAGGGACCTCAGCCGCTTTCTCATATGTCTTGCCCTCTAGACCATTCACCATATTTGTAGCGTTCCTTTGGAAATGAACAGTTTTATGTCCTTTTGGCTGCCAGGTCACACTGTTGACTCAGATTCAACTTGCCATTGTCCAGAAGCCCCAGATCCCTTTCTGAGGGGCTACTCTCCATCTTCTTGTCCCCCAGTCTGTACATATACATTCAGGGTTGCCCCATCCCAGATGCAGAATCTGGCACTTGCTCTTGTTAAGCTCTAAGCGGTTGGTGATTGCTGAGCCCTTTAACTTGTTAAGATTTCTCTGCAAGGCCTCTCTACCCTGAAGGGAGTCAACAGCTTCTTACAATTTAGTGTTGTCTGAAAACTTAGTATACCTTAAAGTCCTGCAGCCAAGAAATTGATGAAAACATGGAAAGAATTGGCCCTAAACTGGACACCTGTGGAACGCCACTAGTGACTGGTCACCAGCCTGATGTAACTCCACTTGAACCTGACTCATCAGCCAATTGTTCACTCATCACAATATGTTTTTGTCTAGCTGTATGCTGGACATTTTGTCTGAAAGGATATGGTGAGAAACAATTTTGAAAGTTTTGCTGAAATCCAAAAATATTACATCAGCTGGCTTCCCTTGGTCAACTATGTTGGTAACTATGTGATAAAAGGAGATTAAGTTCATTAACCAGTACTTTTCCCTCATGAACACATTGACTGTGACCAATGACTGCGTTGTCTTTCAGATGTTATTCAGTAACTCCCAGAATAATCTTCTTTGTAATTTTACCAGGCACTGAAGTGAGACTGACATTACCAGGGTCTTCTTTCTTGCCCTTCACGAAAATTGGAACATTTGACAGCTTCCAGTCGACTGGGAACTCTCCAGACTCCCAAGACTGTTTAAAAGTAATTGAGAGGTCTTGTGATGGTATCAGCCAGCTCTATGAGTACCCTGGGATGAATCACATTGGGGCCCATAGAGTTTTGCGCATCTAGCTGAGCAACAAATCCCAGCTGAGAGTTTATTGTTACTGCAGTCATGGTCCTCTGACTCAGGGCTCCAAGGGCCCCAGAGCCCATCATCAGTGTTGAAGACAGAGGCGAAGAAAGCATTTTAGACTCACCTGAACTAAACAAAAAAAGCTTAGGCTTTTGTTTTGCACTAGTCTACCCTTGTGCTCTTTCATGTATTTTTACATTCCTTTTTGTTGTTCTGTCTATAGTTTTTCTTAGAACCTTACTTTGTGGGAAAATGAATTTAATAAAGTACTAAGTGATGATTTCTCTTTCTTTACTCCTACATATCCCCCACAGTAATAATATTCCTGTTGTGTATTATGCTTTTGGCATCCCCTGAATTACTCTCTCATGGGAAGAGACACAATATTTGCTTTTTCAATTTTATATGAACAGAGGACTGTTAAAAGTCAATTCTATACTTCTATGTTTAGTTAGGTCCTCTTATGGAAGAAAGTTTGGATATATAGGTGCATGTATTTATGTATATATTTAACAGAGAGTTCTCCCAGGTCTTTGACTAGCTTTTTCCTTTTAAAAGACATGGTAACCTTATAATGCTTCAAAAGTCTAACTGGAAGAGTAACATTTGATTTCATTGGTGCTTGAATTCTACTCAAAACTGCTACTCACACATCAGAAGTGAATATTCAATGAAAAAGAAATATAAGTGAAGAAATATTTCCCTTTATTAATGAAATGGAAATGTTTATTAATGATCTGTTATATAGACTTATTAGCTAAATGTTCATTAACAAAGAGTAAAGAAATCAAATCGTTTTTCTTTTCAAAATTGTAAGTAGTTCAGATATTCAAAATTTATTGAGACTGAATTCTGGGGACGTCTGTGGTTTGTTTCCCATAGTGTATGGCTTTTAGACTGATGAACAGTGCTGCTTATTTCATCAACATTCTTGGCTTGGTTCCATTAAAATAAATTTATCTTGTTCTGTGGTATGTGATTTAATTAATGATGTCAATAGAAAAACAGTTAGCCTCAGAACACAAGGGTATGTGCAATGGAAAGATATCTAGTTTGTGAATCATAGAATCATAGAATCATAGAATCATACAATGGCATGAGTTAGAAGGAACCTCAAATATTCCC
>VXAV01009176.1:5858-16871 GCA_013399715.1 Alectura lathami | reverse complement strand
TATGCCCAGGGCCCCTACCATGGGCAGGGTTGCCAGCCACTAAATCAGACTGCCCAGGAACCCATCCAGCCTGGCCTTGAACACAGCCAGGGATAGGGCATCCACTTGTCTGGGCAGCCTGTGCCAGTGCCTCACCACTCTCTCAGTGAAGAATTTCTTCCTAATGTCCAAACTAAACCTCCTTTCTTTCAATTTTAGCCCATTCCCCCTTGTCCTAACATTATCCACTTGTGCAAAAAGTCGGTCCCCCTCCTGCCTGTAAGCTCCTTTCAAGTATTGGAAGGCCGCAATGAGGTCTCCCCGGAGCCTTCTCTTTTCCAAGCTAAACAATCCCAACTCATTCACCTTTCCTCATAGGAGAGGTGCTCCAGCCCTCTGATCATTTTGGTGGCCGTCCTCTGGAACAGCTCCACATCCCCTCTGTATTGGGGGCCCCAGGCCTGGACACAGCACTCCAGGTGAGGCCTCACAAGGGCAGAGTAGAGGGGGACGATCACTCCCTCTCCCTGTTGGCCACCCCTCTAGATTGTGAATGGCTACTGAGTACAAATGACTAGTGTAGAAGGCATGAGAAGTAATCCAGACATACAAACTCTAAGAACCAGGAGATAATAGATACAATAGCAAAGACCAGAGCTGTTAAGTCACTGCCTGATGTACTTCTGAAGGCACCACTCAAGGCCTTGAGTAAGTTCAATCACAACTTTTTAACTGGTAAGAGGGAAATTAATACAATGGATATCATGAGGATAAGCAAACTTGTCTTGAGATATTTGAAGAGTTTTGTTAGATTCTGCAAAACTTACTATAGGATGCCTGGAGGAAAGGCTAAAGACAAGGCGTAGGAAGGGTCAAAATAGAATGGGAAGAGCAAATGTGGTAGGACTGGAGATAAAGGTGGCTGAGTGCATTTAGACAAATTGCTGGTTAATTTTCTTGTCCGCCCAAGTCTTGGTCTGATTATGACAGTCAGTATTCCTATTAAACTCTATTCCTACTTTTCTCCATCTGCATTATGCTAGCAAAATTCTAAAATGGAGTAGCTCTTAAGTAGAGTAAGAGGTCTGGGTTGTTAGCACAATTTTGGCAAACGTGCAGTGAAACCTCATTATGCTTCTTACGTCACATACCATTATCTATTCAACATAATTTTGAAAATCACCTGTGGGAAGGAGTAGCCTCAAAATATTTTCTAAAGCTGAGCAATGATCAAAATGATTTTTATATGTATGACTTTATTTCCAGGTACATTTAAGTCCCATTTATCCCATTTCAATATCTGGTAGAAGCCTCTCATGTCTAGGACTGTTTTACAAGAACACCTTTTTCTGATCCTTCTGGGTCACTTCCTTTTGAATGTCTGACGCCGTGTAAGATACTGATGTTGGCTTTCATTGTGAAAATTGAAAAATTTAGTTACAAACTTATAAATTTGACATATTGAATGGAACCAAGGAAAGGAAGTACCAAAGAGTGTCATTGCAAGGCTCAGGATTCAGAGCCATATGCACAAGGAATGGAAGTGAGGCATATTTTTGAAACAGTGGCTCACTTGTGCTTAGCCTTTGAACTTTCAACAGCAAGTATGTGAAACATGCTCCTATAACAAGACAGCTACACTCTCTGTTTACTACTTCTGACTTACTCTTTTCTTTTAAAAGGCAGCCTTATGGTCCCAATTCTGCCAAAATGTTTTGTGTTCACTCAGAGTATGGCAGTTTTCAAGATTGGAGACCTGGATTTTGTCTCTTAAATCAGGGCTAAGTAAACAACTCCTGCTCTAGGTTCGGATGGCATGGGTGCATCTGCACTTCTCGTGGAAGCCAGACCCCTTTTTATCCAGGAAGTTCAGATTCACAAAATCCTGGGGAAAGCTTCATGAAGTGGCATGTTTCTGTGGGACTCTTAGATGTGAAGTCCTCATGTTTTTGATGACTTTTCCTTTGCTTGTTCATTTTATATAATTTTAATTCTAAAGAAAAGATCCATCTCTAAACCCCCCGAATATTTCAGAATCATGAATTTAGGACCATGATCCCTATTTGAGACTTTTGTATAACATTAATGAAAAATAAAAAGATACAAGCTTTGTGCAAGGATAAAACAATTTAGACATTGCAATAGTTATTAACTCTGTGTGAATGCATGATGATAACACATCTCATTAACACTTCAGTAGTACACTTCAGCATAATGCTAAGCTAAAGAATGCAGTACATCTTAAACTGAGCTCCAGAAGGGATAAATGCATGTAATATATTATCAAGTACAGCAAGAGAAAGTTACCAAGGTGAAAATTGTAATTGCTTTCTATGCAAAGAAACAAGCAACAGGTCTTTTCCTAAGCTTTACAATTAGAGACAGTTTGCAAAATTACAGTCTTTAGTTCATTTGTTTAACTTGTCCTAAGACCCAAAATCTGCCTACAGAAACATGTAAGCTATTTCATGAAGAAAGTATTGCTCTGAAGAATTTCCTTTGTTGTTTCATTCATGTTTATTGTGGTAAATTTAGGGTCTTCTGACATGCATCAATGAATATTTCAAGTCTCTTAGGTTAAAAAGAACCCATCACCTGCACATTTTGTTTTTTAAGATGGTAATTGTAAATTGAATTAAAGCCACTTTTTTTGTTTGTTTGTTTTGCTACTGAAAACCTGTAGAGGTAAATGAAACATTTTTAAAAATAATTTGTCATCTTTTACTGTTGAAGTACTTGAAGAACTTTACAGAATAGATGTAGCCACAAAGATGATGGAAAGCTTTGCAGCATTCCTGTTTGTAATCCTAAGCACAGTAAGAACAAGAGGAGTGGAAGACAGTCAGTCCCTTTCTTTTACCTCCCTTCCTCTTCTTTGGTCCTGCAGTAAATTCCCCTGTTCTCCCTCTGATATACACACCACCAACAAGAGTAATCCTGAAAACTCATCTGAAGTCTAGGCAATCATCATGCAACTTCATGGCATATTGCATTTGTCATTTAATATCTTATAACACCGATTTTCTTGCCAGAGAGCACTTAATCACAGCTCCATTTATGTGTCCTGCTAAGATCTCTTTTACACAGACCATGAAGTCACTCAAATGCTGCATTCTTAAGAAAGACACTAAGTGTGGCTCTGTCTTTGAGTGAGAACAACTCACTACTTCCACAACTCTTCTCCCTCTCTCTGGAACCGGAAACAGAATTGCCACCACTTCCTGAGGAATTCTTGACAAACCACTCTCAGTTGGGCTTCCCTTCTATTAACGAGAACAACAACACCAGCAGACCCTGTCCAAAGACTCTGTTTGATTCTTTTGACGTTTTTTGTGTGTGTGTTTTTGTTTTTGGTAACAGAAATTTACCAATATATAACATTCAATTGGCCATTTTTTGTGCTATTTTTCAATAAAACAAAAAATGTTAATACACACATTAGAATCAGAGAATCATCTGAGTTGGAAGGGATTTTAAAGGTCATCTAGTCCAACTATCCTGCAGTGAACAGGGACATCTATGGCTAGAACAGATTGCGTAGAGCCCTGTCCAGTCAGACCACGAAGATCTTCAGGGATGGGGCATCCACAACCTCTATGGGAAGAGAGAGCACTGTTTCAGTGCTTCACCACTCTATCGTAAAAAACTTTTTCCTTACATCCAGTTTAAATATTCCCTCTCTCAGTTTAAAATCATTTCCCTATGTTCACAACAGACCCTGCTAAAGAGTCTGTCCCCTTCTTTCTTGTAGCCCCCCTTTAGATACTGAAAGGCTGCTATCAGATCTTCCCAGAGCCTTTTCTTCTCCAGGCTGAACAGCCCCAACTCTCTCAGCCTGTCCTCACAGGGGAGGTGTTCCATCCCTTGGATCATTTTTCTGGTCCTCATCTGGACACACTCCAGCAGGTCCATGTGCTTCTTCTACTGAGGACTCCACATCTGGACGCAGCACTCCAGGTGAGGCCTCACCGGCGCAGAGTAGAGGGGCAGGATCACCTTCCCTGCCTGCTGGCCACATTTCTTTGGATACAGCCCAGGATGCGGTTTGCTTTCTGTGCTGCAAGGGCACACTGCTGGCTCATGTCCAGCTTGTCATTCATCAGTACCCCCAAGTCCCTTTCGGCAGGGCTCTTCTCAATCCTTTCATCCCCCAGCTTGTATTGACAACAGTGGTTGCTGCAACCCAGATGTAAGACTTTGCATTTTGCTTTGTTGAATCTCATGATGTTCTCCTGAGCCCACAGCTCCAATCTGTCTAGGTCTCTCTGGATGGCATCCTGTCACTCAGGTGTGTTGACTGCACCACACAACTTGGTGTCATCTGAAAACTTGCTGAGAGTGCACTTGATCCCACAGTCGATGTCATTGATGACGATTTTAAAGAGCATCGGACTCAGAACGGACTCCTGAGGGACACCACTTGTCACTGATCTCCATCCAGACATTGGGGCCTTTGACCACCACTCTCTGGATGTGATCCTGCCACCAGTTCCTCATCCATTGAAGAGTCCACCCGTCAAATCCATATCTTTCCAGTTTATAGAGAAGGATGTTTTGGGGGACCATCTCAAAGGCCTTCCTGAAGTCCAGATAGATGACATCAGTGGTTCTTTGCTTGTCCACTGGTGCAGTTATGCTGTCATAAAAGGCAACTAAGTTGATCAGTCAGTGCCTGCCCTTGGTGAAGTCATGCTGGTTGTCTTGCATCACCCCCCTGTCTTCCACGCACCTTAGCACAGCTTCCAGGAGGATCTGTTCCGTGATCTCCCCCAGCACAGAGGTGAGGCTGACAGTTCAGTAGTTCCCTGGACCATCTTCAACCTCTTTTAAATATGTGTGTAACATTGTCTTTCTTCCACCCGACTGCCGTGACTTTTCAAATATCATAGAGAGTGGCTTGGTGACAACATCAACCAGTTCCCTCAGGACTCTGGAATGCATCTCATTGGGACCCATAGTCTCATGGATATTCAGATTCCTCAGGTTGTCATGAACCTGATCCTCACTTACAGTGGGAGGGACATTGCTCCCCTGGTCCCCACCTTTCAACACATCCACTCGAGGGATGCATGATGAGCAGTTGTCATTGAAGACTGATGTAAAAATCTTGTTGAATACCTCAACCTTAATTGTATGCAATTTAGTTATCACTTACAAAGAATAGTGGGATCTTTTTTTTAAAATAAGAGGATATATAGTCTGGTTTGAATTTTGTCCTGTAATACAAGAACTTCAGTATGATTTTCTATGTAGAAAATAATTTTTCTCTGTGTACTGACATAATATTTAAATCAAAGGGATTAGATAAGGTGAGGCAGAATGATTTGAAAAAGGTCAATGTATTTCCAGTACTAAACTAAAAAAGAAATCACAGTAACATGACTGCAGGTATAAAGAGAACTCATCTTTCTAGAACAAAACTGGAAAATTAAGAACATTTTTAGGCATATAATTGTTATGATTTGGATTGACAGACTGGCATTAAGGTCTAACAGGAAATTTGAACGTACATATCAGACATCCAGAAAGTATTTCAAAAATAATCATAAAGCATATACAAACAGTTTATTTACAAACTATAGAGTTATTTCTATTTATGTGTGTGTGTGTTTATATATATGTATGTTTGTTTACATATATATATACATGTGTAAGATGTTAAGAAAGATGGACATGGTATTCTTAGATTTCTTCTAAACTATAAGTTTTGAAGTCAAAGGTCTAATTTGCAATAACCTGTATTAATAGAAAAATTATGAAAGATTAAGAATCAGAAACAAAATATTTTTGAAAGTTATTTTTTAAAATGCATATTTAGAACTATTTTATAAAATAAAGCAACCACCCCCCAAACATAAAATATAATTTCAGCTTCTCCTTAAATTAGCAATATGATCATATTAAACCTCAACAAAATGAAATCTGAAAAAAAAGAAAACAAAAATAAAGATAAATGTGGAAGGTCCTCTTTAGTTTTTGTTGTCTAGACGCTTACATCTCGGTACAAGTTTCAAAGCAGCTTTGCATGCTTTATAGAACAAGAATACATTACCTCAGCAGAAGATTATACAAACATATTTAGAAGTGACACTATCAAAAGAAGCAGCAGACAGTGGGAAAGATAAGAGGTACTTTGTAGTTCATATTAAGTGTAAGATACTCCTTTTTGTTTTTTCTTTTCTTTCTTTCTTTCTTTCTTTCTTTCTTTCTTTCTTTCTTTCTTTCCTCTTTTCTTTCTTTCTTTCTTTCATTCCTTCTTTCTTTCTTTCTTTTCTTTCTTTCCTTCTTTCTTTCTTTCTTTTCTTTCTTTCTTTCTTTTTCTTTCTTTCTTTCCCCTCCATACCATATACCATAAATGAAGGAATGTAAACTCTGAAAGAAAAATTTCTTGCTTAGTAAATGTGGGAGATAAACAGTTGGAGAAAGTATTAAGGTCTAAATTGAAACAAAGGACAGAGTGGAGCAAGCTGGAGTATGCTTTGGGGAGCACAGTAAATCAGATAAAATAAAGTGGCAAAGTATTGAAAGCTTGTGATTGTCATCTGTATTTGAGCAGCCATTGAAACTTGACATATAAAATAGTGTAAAATCTGGGTTCAAAGGTATTTAAATCATAGAGATTTCAATAGTTGAGGTGGCATCAAAATGATTTTTAAAGTTAAATATGTGTAAAGGAGATTTACAATAACACAAATTTGTGAAATTTTGGTAGAAAAGATCTTCAAATTCTTATATTAATATAAAAATTGTTTCATTGATACCTATGAAGAAGAATATTTTTTTCACAAATGTTACCGCTGTGCGAGCATCTGGAGTATATACAATTACATGTAGAATTTTTCATATTGAAGCTATTTATTTTATATTTGGCTATGACTGTAATTCAGTATTAATTCAGCCTTTAACAGTATTGTATACAGTACCTTATAATATAAAAACAGTATATTTGTATGAGATAAGTCTATCAATTGGAAAGCACTAGGGGCCTTCCTGTAATGTTTATTCTAAGATTGCTTTAAATAAATGACTCTCTTGGGGAAATTAGATCACTATATTTTCACAGATGAGTGAATGTACACTCAAGTGTTTGGTGCAGTTAAGAATATCATGTATGAAAATAAATACATGATCATCTGATCATCTTTTTCCCAAATAAAATATTATTTATTTACAAAATACCTAAAAATGGACTCAAATATCTTTTGGATTATTGTAGTTTAGGAGCAGAATATCTCCATGACCCAAAAGACCAGTAACAGGTCTGTAGCACCCTGCATCTGTAGGGTCTTTAGGACCCTGTGTGAAATCCAGTTTGTGTCAGCAGTGGATAGGAATGTAAATTTATGTAAAAGGAAAATGAACTTTAACATTCATTTATTGAATTGAAATGTACAACGTTTGTTTTGGAGCTCTTAAAAAATAAGCAAATAATCTGCCCTTTTATTCTGGGGCAGTTGAGTCATGAGCCACCTATCCTTTCCTCCTAGACCTGTAGCAACCACTCTTTTGAACTTGGAATATCAAAGCTAGGAAGTAAGTAGTAGGCTTGGTAGGAAGAGATCTGTAGAGAAAACCATTTGTTTTAGAGGACCCACACTATACATACTTGTGGGGTTTTAGTGCAGTCTAGCTCCAATCTGGTCCTGGGGTCTGAATGATGATTAGTAGTTGGAGTGCAGTAGGTGCACTCCTGGAGTGACTCTTCCTGACCAATTTCATCCAAATAAGGACTTTGTTATTCTGTTCTCCAAAATTTGTAATAAATACTAAAACAAGTAAATGAGGATGATTGGAAAATTACCTTCAGAATCTCATTCTGTATTTGAAATAAAATACTAATGGTGATTATTCAGATCTCTGTGATGTCATCTCACCTTTCTGAAGTGAAACAGTATGAAGGAAAAATCGTAGTCAAACAGAGGTTATGCTAGATATCAGAACTTTTCTGCTAACCTTTAATTGGAAATGTTGGAAGACTAGCCTATTTCTGAAATGCACTTTGTGATCTGGGCACCCGTTTTTTTAGTCAAATGCACTTAATAAAAATATTGATGGACTGAAATAGGGCTGGGTAGAGCGATTACATCAACTGTGTAGAAGAAGTTAAATTAATACAAATAGAGTTTTTCCACTTCTAGCCTTGGCTGTTTTATCACAGAATGACAGGATAGTAGAGGTTGGAAGGGGCCTCTGGAGGTCATCTGGTCCAACCTCCTGGTTTAACTAGGCTCACCCAGATTCATTTACCCAGGACCATCTACAGATAACTTTTGATGATCTCCTAGGAGGGGAATTCCACAACCTCCTTGGGCCACCTGTGCCTTTGCAGTACAATGTGCTTCCTGATGTTCAGAGGGAACTTCCCCATGTTCAATTAAATAAGATTCCTGTTGGCCCATTTCTGCACCATGTTAATGGTGCTGATGGCAGCACAGACCTCTGCTGTGTTAACCACTTCTCCCAAATTTGTGTCATCAGCAAACTTGCTCAAGGTACACTTTGCCTCATCATACATATAATCAGTGAATAATTAATGAATACTTAATGAAGATGTTAAACAGCTGGTTCTGGGTTGCACTTCTCGTTACTGGCCTCCAATTATATTTTGTTCCACTGATCAGCACTCTCTAGGCCCAACAAATTTTCAATCCACATCATGGTCTGCTCATCCAGACCATACATCAACAGGTGATTTATAAGTATCTTCTGGGAGACCATGTCAAAGCCTTACTGTAGTATGATATCTACTGCTATTCTCCTGGCTACCAAGCCAGTCATTTCTTCATTTCATCAACATCATGTTGGTGAAACATAACTTCCCCTTGGCAAATACATGCTGACTACTTCTGATGAATTCATTATGCTCCGTGTGACTTAAAATGGTTTCCAGGATTAGCTGCTTCACCATCCTCCCAGGTGTTGAGGTGAAGTTGACTAGCGTGTAGTCCAATATGAAAATGGTGAGTTTATTCAACCGCTATTTTTTATTTACTATTTCACTGATGATGAAGAATTTAGTAATCAACTATGAACCTTGAAATATTCAGAAGCTGAGGTGGACATACATCCACATTTCTAGGCACTGATATAACTGTTAGGTTTCTGTTGAGGTGCACTTCTCAGAAGTAGTGGCAGCTATTTCATAGTTAATGCAGAAAAAGTTAATTGCCTTAATATTTACACCAACTGAACAGAATTCCATTAAAAATGTGTCAATTTTGTGAACTGGTATAGTATGAAATATTATTTTCTGAGGAGGTTTTTAAAAACGCCTAACCCTGGAACAAAAATGGTATTTTGTGATTAGGTTTAGGACCCACTGTAGAGTGGTATGTGGGAAAAAAAAAAAAAAAAAGAGTGAAAACAAAAAAGAAAAAATAAATACTTTATGGAGATGTCAGCCCTCTTTCTCATTTCACATATTAGTCTTGTAGATAAATATCGGTCTTTTAAAGTAGGTCTTCAGAGTTTCCAGCATTATACTTCTCAAGTACACTGTTTGGTTTAAATAAAGCAAAAATCACCAGGATATTAAAATTATACTTTTCTTGTCTCTAAACTGGGTAATATAAAACTAACTAGGAGAAAACACTTCGTATCATACAGCTCACTGATGTCCAATAACGTACAGGCTATGTTCTGAGTTTATTGAGTTAGGCGATAAAACTTGTAAGTCATTGCAACAGAGGGAATATTTTTATTCATTGTGTTTGAATCTGATCAGCAGAATATCTGCCAAATATTGAAAGAATTGCTTTTAAAATAGCAGAAATAAAACACCGTCTAATCCTTAAGGTGCTATAAAAAGAGTTCTGAATGCATCTGTAAATGTTCTGGACATATAATTCAAAGGGGATTACTTTTTCTACAGCATAATAAAAGAGAAAAAAAATAGAGTGAATGACAAAGAAACAGGTGAGATAATAAAATTAAGATGCAGAGTTATTTGCATATCTCTGGGGAAAGCACTGGAACCCCAATGAATGGCAGTACTACTGTGTAAGAAAAACAGTTTTGATTCCATGTGCTCCTCATAAGCATTTCTGAAAACAGAATCTACTTCAAAATCACTTTAACATGTGATTTTAAATACTTATTTTTGAAATATGTTGGTAAATGAGGAAATGCTCACCAAAGGCACATTTTATTACCTGAAACTTACATATTTGCTTTTAAAAAAATATTTTACTCTAAACAAAATAAATAATCAATTTTAAAAAAACTACTAGAGAGGGACAACAAAATTTAATGTGGTATGCAAAGTTCTAAGCTTTTAGTATTTCCTTAATACAAAATACCAAATAGTAGAACTATGTTTTATTCAGTCAGTCAGTCATAACAGTATGAAATTAAATGTGAAAGTGTACTGACTTTTTTAAACTTTTGCCTATACAGCCTTATGAAACCAAAAGTTTGCTTGGGAATATCCAAAATTAAACAATAAAATACAATTGTACCATCATGGATGAAAGTAATGAGAAAAAAATTGCTATGTAGTATTTTCCTGTTCTTGAAAGATATTCTGATGGACCATATAGTGAAAACTGAAATATTAAATGCACAGCATTTTCTTCTGTGGACTAAATCTTCCCCATTTCTTTTGCTAATGTGTTTCTCATATTTATAATTAATTTCTTTTATAAGTTTCCATCCTATGCTGTCTGATTTCTTATTTTAAAACTCATGTTTTGTTAAACAAGTTAAATATATTATTTTATATTGCTTATATTACAGCTAGGTGTTTACAGAAAGAATAAAAAACTCCAGATACAGAAAAGATGTACGGTACTTAGAAATTAGAAATCAGAACTGGAAAATTCCTAAATTTGATAGTTGATGAATTTATGAACATTTATCAGACAGCTACATTTTTAAACAATCTTTCCTCTGTAACTTAAGTTTAGAGAAAAGACTTTGTGCTGAGTGTATTACTGTATAATTTCACTCTAGCAATACTATGAATTTGACTTCGTGTTTCCTAACAGGTGGTTGTCAGATAAATAGATTCTGACTGGCCCTACTACTTTTTTTTTT
>VXAV01009175.1:55540-66681 GCA_013399715.1 Alectura lathami | reverse complement strand
TTTGAAAAAAAAAAAAAAAAAAAAGTACAGTTTTGTGTTAGTTACCTTCTTTTGTTACTATCACTGCACAATTTCTAATGGCATTTTGTCAAATTACTGTGCTAGTACAGAAAGTGTTGACAGTGATTCACAGAGATAAGGTCCTTTAACCAGATTGTGTCTGTTCAGGATCTGGGCTGTGTAGACAAAGGGTTTAGAGTAGCATTATTTCCAGCCATCTGTGTATGTATTTTTTCTGGGCTGACAGTATATGAAAGGATATGGCCAGAGTCCAGCATATTGCAAAAATTTTCTGGCAAGAGATTTTTAGATGCAGAGTGGTTATGACACTATCTTAGCTATCTGTCTTACACTTGGAGCAGAGGTATGAAAATACTCTGCAAATAAGCAGCAATGCAACACCATAATGCTGTCATATATCATACTTCATTCTTTTTTCAAATGCAAGGACACAATACATGGAAGACAGAACTACTAGACAAATACTTCTAAGCAGTTTTGCTGGGCCTCTCACCCCTCCATTAAACAACTTACTTGAAAGAGAGTATGGGGAAAAAAATCAACTTGTTCTTAGAAATGGGATTTTAAAGATTTTCACCTAGGACTGAATAAGAAGTTTTATAGGCAATTGAAAAAGACACACAAATGATGATGCTGGCATTTTTAACACTGATGAGTTGAATTCATCTGTAAGAGAAGCTAATAAAAATATTTTTAATCCATTTGCTTGAAAGGTAATAAAATTCTTGTTCCTTGGTGGAATAAATGTCTAATACAGCTATTAAAGATAAGGCAAGGAGAGAGAGATCTAAATAAAGCCGAGACGTCACATTTAATAGAAGGCTTAATGGAATATAAGAGGCTCAAAAGGTTATAAGGCTGAGGGAAAGTATATATTGGCATAAGTTTCATTCAAGTATTAGATGAAATACAGTGTCATCAAAACTAAGATGAAGAGAAGCTCTAAAATGCTAGGATAAGTAGAGAAGATAATTACATAAAAAATGTATCACTATGTGAAATTTTAACTGTGATCATATATAATAGACGCCTTTGTTATACTATATATCCCTGGCGCCTTTTGATGCATTAGGACAGCAGAACCATAAGGAGTATTTGAAGCGGCCAAAGAAGACATTCTGCTAAGAAGCAGATTATATACCTCCATATTAAAAATAGCTGCTACATTTGGTTCATTAAAACTCAGCACTTTGGAGGGGAATGGTATGTGGAACATTTCTCCTATAGGCCTCTGAGGCTGGCTTCATGAGAGCCAGAAGCTGAACATAAATCTTTTCCTCTAAAGGTGATCCCTCCTATAAGGAGAGATGTCCATCAGCAGCGCAGGAGAACTTGCAGCTTGCAGCAGCCATGCTCAGTCTGTCTGAAAACCTTACTGGTTTTATTCCTGCCACCTTGAGTGCAGCTACATAAGCATTTGGGTTTGGATCAGAAGCCTTCTACTGCTGTGGCTCTCCTGATTCACACTCACTTGCATTATTTTGATTTTAAGATTGGCTGATCTTGGAGTCCCTGAACTGTATTTCCCCTGGATGACGCTAAATCACAGGTATGCTTTGGCAGTACATCTGATACACTACATTCACAACCAGGTAGTCAGGCCACAGGAACCAACCAGGGCACACTCTGGAGGTATGGAGTGAACTATTTTGTTTTAAACATTTATTTTTAGTAGTCCACATTGCCTGCTTAGATAGATGCAGCCTTGGTGTTGAGAACTCTCCATCCTATGATTTGAGGACATGACAAAAAAAACAACCAAAACAAACAAACGAACAAAAATGTTTTACACCATTTCTGCTCAGAAAACAAGCAGACACAGTTAATGGAACTAACCATAAAATATTTATATTTACCATTAAAACTTGCAGGAATCTGTTGCTTTCTTAAAACAATCCTATTCAAAGTTTTTCTTGGTTAACATCTGAATAAAAAATGACATTGGGTATGTTTTGGAAATATTTGGGAAAAAAAAAAAAAAAAAACTATCCATTAATAAAAACAGGTTTTTTTTTTCGCATTCTATTTGCAACAAATAAGCAAATGTTATCAATCATTATTAGAGCTGTAAATGCTCTGTTTGCCTAACAGAAAAATGCCTGTGTAATATACCCCAGACTTTTAGCAGTGGTTTTATTTGCTACATCCACTCTGTCATTTGCTGTAAAAGTCTACTTAGAATGTACTGTATGGAGCTAGCAGTGAATAGATGTGATTTTCACTAGTTTAGTGCATCAGGGTAAACGGGACATGAAGACCTTGGTGAAAGTACTTGTTATAACTTAATCATCACAACCAATTAATCTGTAATAGATGGTAGAGCTTATTTTTCCTCAGAAGTGAGAAGGAGGTCCTGAACCGATGTTCGAATTGCCTGTTCAATTGAGATTTGGTGCCGGCAGGGCTGTTTCTCCCCTTTTTCCTGGCTGCTGGGCAGCGTTTTGCCCTTCCTTCCCCAGGCTCTCCCCGAGGCGCACACCCGTGGCTGCTGGGCCCAGGTGGGGCTGCTTGGGCCGGGGGGAACCGGCTGTGCCCGGTGCAGGGCAGCCCCACAGCGCCCTCACCATCACTTCGTCGAGTAAATCTGGCGGAAATTCAGTGTTTTATGTTATACAAGATACAGCCGACAAGGCAACAAAAGGCCACTCTGTTATGCAGAAGGCTCACACAAGTCAGAGCTGCAGGTTGTCTTCCAACAGCCTTCCCACTAGCCAAAGAGCAACTGTCAGTTTTTTATGATGTGTACCTGGGATGCTGAACTACTTCTCTGAGATACAAAATCAGAACTAGAACTCAGCAGAATTTTCTGAGGCAAAGTTTTTTCACAGACATATTATTACTGGAATTTGTAAGGAGAAAGTTCCTGCTGTGGTAGATTTTTGGTCAGAATAATTGAGGCCTCACTTCTGAAAACAAAACTTTGTATTGCTGCATTGTTGTGAAGTTTGTGGTAATTTTGAATTCAGGAAAATAATCCACCACATAGCTGTAGTAATAATAATCATATTTAAACTGCTTTTTGAAGAGTGCCAGTCTTGGGACTGGATATGTTATATTTGCAGAGTGAAGAAAGTCAAACCTGAGAACAGGTCAGTCTTAGGAAATCACCACATAATCTGTGTGCGCTGCACTGGTATTATCTGACAAAGTCCTTGAGTTCTGTCCATGCTGAGTAATAGAAATGCTCTTTAATATGTAGATAAAATAGAAAATCGGTCAAAATATGTGTATATGTACTCATGTAGGTAAATGCTTTCAGGTTTGTGGTATAAGCTTGCAGAGCAATACCTTAACTTCATGTTAAAGTTCTGCCTTGAAGATGAGCCAGTTATTCTTACCATTCACGTGTCAGCATTAGATTTTTTTTTATATGTAAGTGATCATTGCTAGGCACAAAAATTTTAGGAGAAACAAATCTAACTGTATTTATTAGTATCAGGTTTTGCCGTGTTTATAGGTTTCTTGGCTCTTTCCAGATGTATTAACAGATAATTCTTCTGCTGATTACCACTAAAGAAGCTATAGTTGACACAGCACCTCTGATGAAAACTTCTACAAGATATTACTGAATCTTATTCCCTGCTATAAAAGCTACATAAACTTTTTTTTTTTTTTTTCTAAGAGCTGAATGCACATTGTTCCTATTTGAGAAGCTCAAACTTTCATTATCTTTGTGCTTTTCAGTTCACTTTCTCACTACCCTTATTTCATTTTAAGTAATCATATTTAGCAGAATTCTACCACCCTTAGGTATTATGCTTTACTCGTCCACTCATTTTGCCTCCTGTATTTTATTATGCTGGCAGAGCTGTTCGCTGCCCTGGAGGATTTCATTACTTGGACCAGAATTTGCTTATGTGTCTGTATTTGTCTGTATTAAAAATTTATGTAAAAAGTATTTATAAATAAGAAAAAACCATATAGATCATCCCTGGAATCAGCACAGCAGCCCACAGGAGGAATAAAAATGAGCATTTAATGTGGTCACTAGTATAAAGGAATGCATGGGGTTAATTGGCAAATAACACCTGAGAGGTGATTTAATGAAATGATTTTTCAGATAGGAAGGAAAAAGCTCTAACACATCATCACTGCTCTGGGAAATCTTGCGGGATACACGAGCCTGTCAGAACAATAATGGAGCATGCTGAATATCAAGCCAAATGGCCAGCCCTTCCCAACTCACACAATTTTTTAAAAGCTTTAAAGCACTGGACAAAAGATATCTTTGGATGTTATAGCTTTCTACCCAGAAAGGCAGAAAATCCACACACAAAGTAGAAACGAACGTGATAGTTTGTCTGTTGCACCTTCTGTTTTTATGTATTCAATTGTCGTTCAACACTTCGCATGAGGTAAGTTCCATACTTGGAGATTAGGAAAATTAATGCTAAATCGTGTTCTTTCCCTTACGTATACCGCATATTTATCATGCCATCTGTTACTGCAACCAATAACCACTGTCAACATTTTTTTCAGTTTTACTTGCATATTCTAGTCAATTTTTTTCATCTCTATTTTTCGCTAGGTCTTCAGAGCAATTTCTTAAACTGTATGATGTTTAACTGTCCCTGGGTTCATGGAAGCCATGCTGCTCAGGAGCCATAGGGGGCCAAGAAAAGGACTTGCTCTTTGATTACACAGTAGGCACACTGCACAGTGACAGCCAAGCAAGCAGTCTCACAGCTGGTTACTTAAACCCTGATTATAAGGCTTTATTTGGTGTACAGGGCTCTAGTACAGCCAAAAAATTGATCCTTCCCAAAACCACCCTTGCTGCAGCCCCACTAAGCATGCTTCCTGTGGTGGTGTAATGCCACTGGTGTCTGCACCAGTCACACCAGACCTAGGCCCATGTTACTAGGCAGTCCCATGGCTCCTGCTTCAAAATAGCTCTGTCTTCCACTGCAGAGGTTACTTCCACCTTGGTCACTGAGCGACTGGCCAAAGAGGTAGGATGGGTCAAGGCCCCATGGGGCATCCAGGCTGCTATGGGGGTGGGGACCAGGCCACCCATGGGGACACCCTGCTGCCTGCAGCGATGGAGGGGCAGGTGATGGGGAGGAGCATTGGAGAAGGAGGGGGCTCAAGATCAACAAGGAATGAGCTTGAGGCCTTGTGAGAAGGGTCAGGATCCCTTTTGCTTCTTCTCCCCATTATAGTACCTAGCTTCTACTCACTTGCAGTCCTTTTGATAATTTATCTTCACTTTGAATTTGAGTTAAAGGCAAAAGACAAGCTCTATACAGACTTCAGCAAAACTGCTACAATCAAGGCCCCAGTGTCAACAATGTTGGCAAATGCGTAGGACTCCTGGGAAGTGGTCACTGAACACTCATTTTTGTTAGCTCAGTAACATGTTTGAAGTAGCTGTCTTCAGCTCTTAATATGTATTCAGCTTAACGAGCGTCTAGTGTATACCTATGTTCTGCTTTTTTCAGTGGCAGGTTCTTAAATTTTCCTGATATTTTGCTTTTTCATTTAGTTTGCTGAGAGATTCCTTTTATTGTTGTTAAAGCTTAACAGGACTTGAAAATCCTCACTATCTAAGCCCAGAAAGACTTGTTTAAAACTCCATCTAAAAATAATATTGGGATTTATTTTCTTTCCTTATTTTATTCCCAGGACATTAGAAAGATGTAAATAAGATGTTTGCTGAACAGTTCCAGAAAACAGGTTAAGTACTGATATTTAAGTAATTCTTTAACTGGTAGCAGTATTTTTTTTCCTTGCAGAAAAAATGCTGTTCAAGGTACTTAGATTTAACCTTAATGCATTAAACAGAAGTGACTTAATTTTTAAAAAAACTACTTACCTAAGTAATTATTTATGTGAATGGTTACATTAAGTGTATGATTATACACTTTAAAAGGTTTTCGTTACTTTTACCACTGCTAATGTGCTGCTGGATACATTTGATAGAATAGTTTCCAGCATTTTTCCAACTATGTGTTTTCTTGAAATTTGAAGGTCTTTGTAAGTATTTGTAGGAAAAAAAAATGAAACACCTTATATTACAAAATCTTTAGCCCTATTTCACTACTCACCTTGAAATGGACACAGTGAAAAAAGGTGTTTTTTTTTTGAGGTAGCATATGACTGACTTTGACAAAGCATTCTTCTTGCACAGAAAAACTCCATTCCAAGAGATCTGCTATCTCTCTCTTAAAGAACTCTTTTAAAACCTTGTTTGTCTTACAATGACTGTTTTGTAAAGATAAAAGATTACATCTGTGGTAAACTGTTTTGATTTTGTTTATTTTATTCTTCTTCAAGGGGACCTGTTCTTCAACAAGATGCACATATTGATTGCTAGTGTGTTGACAAAATAATGTCTCTCTTTACAGTCCTCTGGTTTTTATACAGTCATAACGGTCAATTAAAAATTGTTAGATGTTTTAACCAAAGAACAAATGCAACACTTATAAAAGATAGAATTTAAACCATGACAGAAGTTATTAAAGCTTCACTCCAGAGTGTTTATAACACATTCTCTGTTTTATAGCCATGGACGTTATTTCTGTTAATGGCTGAGATTCATCCTAGTGCTGCACAAAGGAATTCTCACATAATTCTGTATAGCTGGAACACATCATCTGATCAGATGAAAACATTAAAATATGATGTTCTTCAAAAGTTATGAATACAAAGATAATTGTAAGTGTTCCAAAAGCTTATGAATAGATATATTTACCAAATCAAACATTATTACAGTATAATAATTTTATCTGTGTTTTTCTGCATTAGTAGCAAGGTTTTGCCTGGCACCAGATTATTTCTGAATCTTAAGTGATGCTAGTTTTGTGCATGAATTCTAGTTGTCATGCAAAATATATCCAAAGTCTGACTTTCAGTGATGTTGAGCATTAATAAAGTTCCTTTTTTTGTTAGTATATTCAAAAATGCTCAACAGTTCCCTAAAAATAGTAATCTGAAAACATTCTCCAGTGCTGAGGCATCAAAAAAAGAGTGATTCTGTGGAAACTGAAGCAATGAATTCATTTTTGTCTTCTTTTATCAGGGGTAGCATAATCATTTCCCAGGGAATTCACCAGGTCCTATTAATTAATGCTTATTAATTTATTTAAAATCCCTGAAGAAAGGGCATTATGGAATTGCAAAATATTATCATTCCTTCTTCAAACTATGAGCTTCACTCCTCATTTTACAAGTGGAACATTTGGTCTGCTTTTCTGCTGGCTAATTGCCAAAGTGGGAATCCTTCTAATTACCTGCTAGAGCGACAAGGGCCATTAGGCAGCTTAGGGTGCAGCTTCTTTTTGAGAAATTGGTGCTTCCAGTCTGCAGAGGATTATGTGTGCCATCTACTGCACATGAGTCAATTAATAACTTGAAATTTCAGCTAAAGAAGAGAAGGATGAGCTGTGATGACATTATGTTAATTGATTCCTGTAGTTGTAATGAAGTGAGTGATAGCACTATATTCTAGAATTAGTGCTTTGGATGGATTGAAATGTTAGATGAGTACCATTTCTTGTAAAGCTCATTTTGTATATCTAACCTCTGAATAATGATTTTTTAAGTGTTGCCATTTCCTGCCATGTATTGATTAAGTTAATTGAAAAGTACTCTAATATCTCAGCAAGAGCACAGAAATTACACATTCATCTGAGCATGTTTCTTATGTAAACAGAACCCTTATTCCCTGTGAACTCATATTGACTCATCCTAGAACATATGATTTTTATCTTGCCATTTCCTACTATATCAAAGCCCTTTAAGTATGTGTGGCTCTCACCAGAAATGTCTTGATACATGTACTGTTGTTCCATTTAGCTTATTTCCCCTTTCCTTTGTATTCACCAATACTCAAGAAAGGAGGAAGTCATGGATAGAAACCCTTTCATACCTTGATCCTTGGGTACCATATCTATGTATTTTTTTAAGAGATTCAAACACTAAATTTACACATACAACAGTGTAGAAAAATTGAAAGATTTGGAAAATGTGATCTTCAAAAGGCTGAAGAATATTTACTCTCTGTCCTTTATGCTATTGAGTATTAAGAACTAAGTGTACTATCATATCTCATGAAATCTCATGTACTTTTTTTTTTTTTTTGCCTATACATGAGGCTTTCATCTGAACTGCAGCTCCTTTGATTACCTTTGATTACTTACAATTCAGATATTCCCAGGACACACTGTTATGACTCATTCAGATAGAAATGTTAATTATGAGTTAACTGAAATCAGACATGCTTAACCAATATTAATGAAAATAATTTATATCACCTTGATTTATTTTGATCTTTCAAGTTATTACTTGCAGTTGTGAGGGAATGAGAATGGGATATGAATGGAATACAAGATCAGCTGCACATGAATAAACAGTCAATTATACAAATGATAGCAGTGAACAGGCTTTATCACAACTGCATTTGTCAGATGCAGGTCATAAGAAGAAACGTAGGTGGGAACCCAACAACCAATTAAGACAGCATTGCTAGTCAATCAGTCAGATATGATTTATCATCAGCTTTAGCACAAAAGTTGGGTATAAGGTGGCTATTTATTAACAAGTTAAACGTTTATAGAATCTGCCTGAGGTGGAATAGTGCTTGAGTTGTGTTTTGGCAGTTTGTGAAACGATGGGCTTTAATGAGACTGAGAATGATGCTAACTGCCTTGAGTTTGGGTCAGAACTATGCTGCAGGGAGGTGTCTTCAAAGAAGTGGTTGATGTAAGGCTGGGGCTATCAGTGGGAGTGTAAGCTACACAGCAGGGTGAGCTCATGACTGCCAGGAACCACTGCCCTGAATCAGTTCCTCCTAGCTGTTTTTTACTGTGATTCTTCCTTTCTGCAGACTGCACCAAAAGGCAGGATTCTCTACCACCATGGCTTCCTTCCGCAGGGTGAATGCTGCTCCTTTCTTTCTTGTTCCAATGCAGCCCTCTTCATCCCTTTGTCCTTCTTCAGCAGCACTTTTCTGTGTGCATGATCTGTTGCCTTCCACTGTTCGTGTTCCCATTTTCGTTCAGCCCTCGGGTATTTTTCTCTTGGTTGAATCTCTAGTGAAATTGAAAAGAGCTCTCCAATAGGAGGAAGGGACTTTTCAGAGTGGTATGAAGTGGAAAAGAAGACGCTGGGGAAAAGAGATTTCTGACCTATTTTCTCTGACCTGGCTATTTACAAAAGAGTATTGCTTGTCAGAGCAATACTTACACAGCATGTTTGTCTTTGATTGGAGCTTGTACCTATTAATGGGACACAAAATAAAATTTGTCACAGCTCAAGTTACTTGATGCAGTTTTTCTCAAATATGAGGAAGAAATAAAGGAAAGGGCTCTTTTTCTTTCTTTTTGTATTTCCCCCAAACTTTGCTACACTGTTCCTTGCAGCTGTATAAGTACTTCTGATACTTTATTTCTAGTATAGCTGGAGATATCTACCCACAGATTAATTTATATTTGAAGGATAGAACTCTGCTGTCATAGACTAACATTACATACTCAGTCCAGTCATGCTTTAATTTCAATGGGACCTTGGCAGGGTGTTCAGTAGAAACATTCTCATAGGTTTTGTAAGAAACTAACCAGTTGGCCTGGTTTGGAGGATTTCACACTGATTTATGTTATTTCTTAAAATCCATGGTATAAATCCTTATATTCTGCTCCCCACTGAGATATGAAAGCTTTATTTAAATTTCACCTCTTCCTCTGATAACAGCTGTGAATGCTCATGCTGCAGCTCGCCTTCTTGGATTGGATTGTGCTCCACGGGCAGGCCACCACCTGTGGTCACATTTTCACTTTGAAGAAGACAGGGAGGAAGAGATGCTCTAGTCATGCAATTTGAGCTGCTGAACAGGGTGATTTTTCATCCACACAGTGTTCCATTTGGGCATCAGGAGTGCAGGGTTTCTCAGAACAAAAGAGAATAGTACCAAGTAAAGGCTCCTGACTCTACAGGGGAGGGAGTGGGAGACTGTGCTGGAAGAGAGGAGTCCTGCATTACAAACCATACTTTGCTGGCTCTATGTCTTATATGGTAAAACATAAATGAAAAATGTATAGACTATCTCTAAAATGCTTTTCCCAGCAGAAAAAGGGAGTACTCATTGCTAAAACGGGGAATCTGTCTCCTCTTGCCTGTAATGTCTTCATGCTGTTAATCCTTCATAACAAGACTTAGATTGCAAAATAATTTTAGATCTCATGTAATTACACTTCCCTTTGGTTTAATCTGACAGTCCTAATTATTGTCTTAGTGGTGTGTCGGAAATTCTTAAGTGAGGACAGTTTTATCAGGTTCAGATATTAGACCCTGAATCAGAGTTCACAAGTGATCTTCATCTTCTGTACATGCTGTCATCATATGTATTTCTCTAGATAGATGGGAAAGTATAAACAACCCGCTGATCATCACGCATGTCCTTGAAGCCACCCAGTAAAAGGTGGAAGCAGGAGGTAGCTCCACAGGTAAGCTTTATCTAATTAGTTCTGAGTATGTGTGTGTGTGGAGGAAGCTTCTGTTCATTGTATGCTTGTTTTTTTCTTATTATTATTATTTTTTTTTTCTTGTCGTTGTTGTTTTTAACCTCAGGCAGCTGTTTGCCTTTGAAAGCACACTTGCAGTTCAATTTTGTCTACCTCGTTTCACTGTCACCAATCTCCAACATCAGTGAGTCCCATCTGGATCTCAGTGGGAGATCTAAATGTTTTATCTTACATTGTTTTCCTTAATAAAAAATGATCTTATTTCTGAGATGACTCAATATTTGTATTACTGCCCTTTCCTTCCTCCCACATCCCTGGAATATCCTTTACAAAATATTTTAAATTCAGATTAGCCCTTCATTCTATTATCCTAATTTTGTTACTTACAGGGAATAGTGAGAAATTCTGCAACAAGTTGGCAAATGGTATCTAAATAAAGACAGAAGTGAGATTTCATTGGGAAGGAAGATTTCTGTAAGATAGAAGAGAAATAAGTATGAGGGAACAAATTATTTTTCTCCATTCCCATCTGTTTTGAAATAAAATTTGTGCAGCATTTTGTATGTGCAGGAGAAAAGTGTAAAAGACATAGGGTAGTATTTTTGACTTTTTTTTTTTTTTTTTTTGCAAAGGAGTGGTTAATGGTAATTGTTAGCACCT
>VXAV01009175.1:44506-55500 GCA_013399715.1 Alectura lathami | reverse complement strand
TTTTTTTTTTTTTCTTTTCAGGCATACTGAACCACATCACAATAGGAAATAAATATCTTGTTACTTTCTGGGACAAAAAAGAGTTAATGTAGAGATTGTTGACTGGGAAGATGAAGCTTCTCTACAAATGGAAAGAAATGACTTGGGTGTCATTGTTCGTTTGATTCTATCTGTGTTGAATTATTTTAGAAGTGTTTAATTGAGAGGCTGCTTTTCTCTATCCATTTTCATATGATGGAAGGCCTTTTTTTCTGCAATGGAATTAACTTTGTACTCTTCTAAATAAACCTTATTTTCTAAAGGTTTGTTAGCACCAAACTGGCTGCTTGTTGCCTACTTGATCATGTACAAATTAGGATGAGTTATGTATGGAAATGAGAACACAAACTTGTTAATTGAAAGTTCAGACAGATGAAGCAAGGGATCCAGTTCCCCAGTAGCTTAGCCCTTGAATTATCTCAACTGGTATAAGGAAGAACTCAGGCTACATCCAATTAACCCCATGAATCATGAAAGGAAAAGTGGGAAAGGATGGTCTAACAAAATGTCAAGACTTGATCACAGATGGCTACACAGAAACAGTGTCAGGCATCCTACAGGTATGGTTGAGAGGAGATTATAGAGCTGGAAGGAAGAGAAAAAAAATCCTGGATTTGATAGGGTTTGTCAAAAGTACAGGAAAGAGTAGGTGGTGGTATGAAAGTCAGGATGGAAGGGAACAACAGACAGAGAGCTACAGGAAGCACTGAATTTAGATCCATGGAACTCGGTCATTTTTTGTTTGCAGTTTCTAAAGATGCTGTTCCTTCACAAGGAGGTAACTTCCAATCTCAGATTGAGAAATAAAGGCACAAATCTAGCACATGAAATAGTCAAACCATGTAACAGTAGATCTCCACTGTCAAGAGGGCTTCCCAACAGGGCACTGAAATATCAACAATGTATTTTGCTGCAGTAGTTTATAACCTGTACTATACTAACAGCTGCAAAATACTATTTCATGAAGTTCAGAAAAGCCCCATAGTCACTGCAGGAAGCATGTTATATTTTCTGATATCCTTATATCTATGCCACAGTAAAAAAAAAAAAAAAAAAAAAAAAAAAAAAAAGGGGAAATTAAAGAAGAGATTGCTTTCTTTTTTTTTTTTCTTCCTGAGACAACAAATTGCATCACTGTGTGCATGGCCACCTGGGAAAATGCATTAAACAATCTGTCCTGAAAAGGAATATCATTTTTGCTACAAAGAGCACTCACTGTTTTATGAAACAAAATGCTTGATATTTTTCTGCAGGATGTTTGCATGGAATTTATATTTTTTAGGCTTCTCCTGATGTGATGCAGTCTTCACATTTTGGACTGGTAGATATGGAACATTCAGGACCCCGTTTCAGACCAGCATTTTGACACTCTCATCATGACAGCAAAAATTGGAGTGCTAGATATTCACAAAATGCAGTGATATATTTCAGTTTAGAAATACTGTGTTTTGCTAGCTGAGGGGTTTTTTGCTGCTGTTGGTAAATTTAAATGTTTTGCTGACCCACCTGGCCCACGCTCACTCATGCGTACAAAAGCCATTAAAGATTTTCTTGCCCCATATTGTTTGCTGCCCTTAGCAAACACCTGTTCCATCCATATGGTAGAGTAGGCATGATCAGAATTAGTGTTTCCAAGCAATCAGTATCAGACTTATTTAACCCTCACTTCCCAAACCAAAAAGGAAAAACAAACAAACAAAAAACCCCACAGACTATGAAATTATTACACTCATGATTGAAATAATTTGTAGACTTCTTTACCTACTGTTTTCTTCTATAAATGCACATAGTGCTTAGTAATTCTTTATAGTAATTAGTAAATTCATTTGCTTTTCCAAGAAGTGGGATTTTAAGTCTATCCTAAAAGATCCGGTTGTTGCTGTGCACAGAGAAGCTCTTGCAATTTTTTCTAATCTACCTGTATGCCCTGTGAATTTTGAATTTCACTCCAAAGGTTACATGGCTTCTTAATTTTCATCATTTATTTTAATGTCAAAGTTCTTTTACATGACAAGTTTACATTTAAATAAGGACAGACAAGACCTTGCTTAACTGGCACTGATCTAACTTGGCAGATCTTCCCTTTTATGGTAGCAGGATCCTACTTGCAGCAAAGCCTCCTCCTGTAGCATTCTGGGGCTTACAGCTAATCACTTGTTTTCCATGTGTGCAGTTAGCCTGTTTCTTCCTGGAATTTCTGAGTTTACACAGTAAGGTCCATGCACAGGTTGCGGTGTTTGGTCCAAGAAATGCTTGGGAAGGAAAGCAACTCAAAGTGGGCTGTTCTTGCCTTAGCACTTCAAGCAGTCTGCTGCAAGCCACGCTTAAATGGGCAGTTCAGATAGGTGCTAAAATCATAGCAAAGTTTTCTGTTCCTGGAAGCTTAAATGAACTTTCCTCTGCATCTAGAAGGAGCATCTAGCAAATGGAGCAAAGCTTGAACTAAATCGGTACTTTACATGATCTTCTTTACATTAACTGTCTCTGATAGTGACAAAACATTAACTACATAGGCAAGTTCCATCACAGAATCATGGGGGTTGGAAGGGATCTCAGGAGATCATCCAGTCCAATTCCCTGCTAAAGCAGACTTCCTACAGCAGGCTGCACAGGAAAGAGTCCAGGTGGGTTTTAAATACCTCCAGAGAAGGAGACACCACAAGCTCTCTGGGCAGCCTGTTCCAGTGCTCTGTCACCCTCAAACTATTGAAGTTCTTTCTCATATTCAGATGGAACTTCCTGTGCTGCAGTTTGTGCCCATTGCTGCTTGTCCTGTTGCTGGCCACCACTGAAAAGAGCCTGGCCCCATCCTCTTGACATCTGCCCTTTCGGTATTTATAAGAATTGATCAGATCACCCCTCAGTCTTCTCTTCTCCATGCTAAACAGTCCCAGGTCTCTCAGTCTTTCCTCTCAGAGTATAAAAAGAAGTAATAGCTGGCACTTGAGAGAGTTATAAAGGTTACAAGATTAAATTCTGGCAGTCCTATTCTTCAACTGTAGATAAAAAAAGCCAGAGTCAGAGCCTAAGAGAATTCTTTTGATCTTTTCTTTTAGCATAAAACAGGCCATTAGACTACCCTTTCTGGGTAGCTCAGGCTTCCTTATGCTTTGTCTTAATGATGGTCTCCTGCTCCCTCCATGGTGGGAAGTTTATTGGAGTGGAACCTTATAAGTAGTGCTCTGCCTGGTATAGCATTCCCAGAAGACCAGATAAGCTGGAACAGGCCCAGGCAATCCTGGGCATCGTGCAGAGAAAAAGGACTAAGTAAGGGCATCAGGTTGGATCCACTGGAACATATATTTGTGACTCTTACACTTGTGGAGCTGGGACAGAAAAAATGCTAGTAAGCTCTAAAAAACTCAGACTGTTATGTGAGGCTGCTTTTAGGTGGTAATGTATTGATTGCAGGAAAAGATTTGAGTTGTAAAGTAGCAGATTTAATGAAGGCTCAGTCTTAAATCACAGTAGCATACTATGAAATCACTTCGTATATGTTGCTAAGAAGCTTTCTATAGGTAGTTACTGAGTTCATAACTATGGGATATATCACTGGGTACTATCGCTAAATTAACTAGAGCCAAACGTGTAAAGAGGTGATGCTGGAATTGTGTTATCGGATGGCTGCAGATGTTATTAATGCTAACCAGAGTAACAGGAAAACTATCTCTGTCCCTGATTAACAACCTAGCTTAATAGTCAAAGGCATTTCTAGTAAAACTCATCTATCATGCAAATTGAGAATGATAGTGGTCCTGTCACTGCAAATAACTGCAAAATCATCTATGCATGGCAGCACTCTACCTGTACCATTTATGAGTGTGATGGGGTTTGGAACATTTATTTACAGCTATGGTGATGTACCAAGGGCTCAGATGGGTGTAATCGATGGAACACTCACTACCAGAGGTGTTCATTGAAGAAGGCATGATGCATCTCTTTCCTCTGACATTCAGTTCTGAGAAAGCAGCTGTACAAAGAAGAAGACTGAAGAATTGGGTGCTGGCAGCCCCAGCTGCCTGGGCATGAGTGCTTCTCACCCTGGGGGTGAGCTGGGGCTGTGCAGTAACACCTGTGGTTGTCACCATCTGACAAACCACAGCCTGGGCTGCCCCTGGCTGCCCAGAAGAGGTAGTGGGGTGTGCTAAGGAAATTTGTAAAAGTGAATCCAAGTAGGTTAACACCACAGTATTATGGAGGAAGAAACTTCTACCATGAACATCAGGCTTGAGAAAGACCTCAGGATATCGCTGGTTGTTGCAGAAAGCCAGTGACAGTCTAGAAAAGCTTGAAATGTAAGTGACTGCAAACAAAGCAAACACAAGACAAATCTTCTTTCTCTGATATGCTGTCAAATTGCTGGAAACTAGATATTGTTGTAATTTTGGTGAACTCTGTGTATTCTGTCTCTGCTCATCAGTACACCAAAGTCATTCTTCTGTGTCTCTGATTGTTAATAACCAGCTCCCGTATAAACAGCACTTCTCATCAAAGCACTTTGCCAAAGAGGCTGGGGTCATTAATTTCACTTTGGACTCAGTGAAGTTGAAGCCCAGAAGGTGATTGCTGTGACCCTAATCTGATGGATTCACAAGTAATCCGTACTGCTAATCGTTTAGGTATATGCTAGGACTAATATATATATATATTTAAAAATGTAATATTGGTATAAAAAAAAAAAAAGGCCTTTCTTTTAGCTATCAAAATGATTGACAAGTTTAAGAGTCATATGCAGTATACTGTTAATAAATCCAGTTCTGATACTAGAAAGACAATAAAATCTAGAAGTATTCTTAAGAATAAGAAGCCCTAAACTTTGGAGTTGGCTAACATCAAATGTTTGGGTGAGAAATCACTATTTGGTATTGCATTTGTAGTCTGTATTCTGTGAGTGCTAGCTAGGTACTAGAACTCAAGAACTGAAAGTTAACTCAGCTTGCAAAAAAAGTTCAATTAGCTTTGAATCTGAATTGCAATCACAAGCCAGAGGAGTTTTGTTTCTAATGTTATAGAAACATACAATCATCTAGGTTGGAAAAGACTTTCGAGATCATGAAGTCCCACCACCAAACTGACCTTCTTAGTCTGATCATTGAACCATGTTTCTTAGTGTCACATCCATACGTCTCTTAAATACCTCCAGGCATGGTGATTCCACCACCTCCCTGACCGGCTCCTATGCCTAACTACCCTCTCTGTGGAACAAAAATCTTCCTAATGTCCAGTCTAAACATCTCCTGGCAAAACTTGAGGCTATTTCTCCACATCCTACCACTTGTCACCTGAGAAAAGAGACCGACACCCACCTCGCTACAACCTCCTGTAAGGCCATTGTAAAGAGCAGTGAAATCTTTCCTCAGATTTCTCTTCTCCAGACTAAACAGCCCCAGTTCCCACAGTTTCTCATCATATTTACTAGTTCTTCAATCTTTATAGTCCTTTCTAGCCCCTCCACCAGCTTTGTTGCTCTTCTCTGCACACATTTAAGCAACTCCATATCCTTCTTGTAGTGAGAGGCCCCAAACTGAACACAGCACTCGAGGTGCGGCCTCACCAGTGCCGAGTACAGGGGGACAATCACCTCCCTAGTCCTGGATGCACTGTTTCTGATGTCAGGATGCCATTGGCCTTCTTGGCCACTGGGGCACACTGCTGGCTCATGTTCAGCTGCTGTCAACCAGGACCCCCAGGTCCTTTTCTGTTAGGCAGCTTTCCAGCACCTGTTCCACAAGCCTGTACCACAGCATGAGGTTCTTGTGACCCTAGTGTAACACCCAGCGCTGAGCCTTGTTGAATGTTGTGCAATGGGACCCAGCCCACCGATCCTGGGTGTTCAGATCCCTCTGCAGAGCCTTCCTCTCTCAACAGTGCTCCCACCCAGCTTGGTGTCATCTGGAAACTCACTGAGGGTGCACTTGATCCCTTCTTCCAGATCATTGATTAAAATGTTAAATAAAACTGAATAGAATATATTGTTGCATAGCTTGGCTTGCTGCTGTAGCCAGCCTAGTGCACTGTATTTTGCTAAAGGATGGTCTATTAATAGTATTGAAATCTTCATGATTTCTAGATTTAAGTAGTTTTATTTGTTTATTTGTTATGAATTTAACTGAGTCAGGGAAAGATAGGAGAAGGGAATGATTGTGAAGCTTAATGAAAGCCTGAAAGCTTCAGGTTTTTTGGGGGGAATTCCTTTTTTGAGGACAGGAAAACATGTTTTTTCCCCAAACTTTACAGCAATTTTATTAAAAATTTTATTTTTTTTTCTCCAATTTCAACTTCGAGAGTCATGAGTAAATTTTGCCTATGCCTTAAGGACTGGCAGCCAAACAATTGTATTTTTTACTTTTAGACAGAATATTGCATTTTGTCACAGAAAATTACAAAATTGATTTTTTTTTTTTTTTTTCAAGGCAAGTCAGATTTATCTAAAATAGAGCATGTAGCTTATTTTGCCTAGGGGTGACTGAGAAATTTAAGAAACTTAGCAGTTCTGGAAACTGAATCCAGAAGGAATGAAATGCGCATATGCAGGAAGCTCAAGGTGCTACTAAGAGAGCTGGAGTGTTCGAAAAAGTATGTTCAGGTCACAGTATCCAAAAGATGCTCTGTCTGCTGAACCTAAACTACCCTCAGAAAGTCCTGTTTTCATTACATGGGTTTGTACATATTCTGCTGGAGGTTTATTTTATTTTCTTACATTTGACTTTGTAGTTTCAAGACTGTATTTTAAAGTATTCTCAAATCTATATGCAGAGTTATTGCTGTAGGAGAGAAAGTTTTAATTAAATTAGAATTCAATAGCATCTGCTCATGTAGGCCTATTTTCTATGGATGGTGTAAAGTCTTTGTGAACTGGAGACATGTTAGTTCATTCCCCAGTGATAGAGACAGATGATAACTATAACTAGCTATCTAGAGAGAAAAAGAAAGAAACAAACCTATGGAAAAGAAGACTATTTATTTGTACCAGCCTTCATCTTCACATAAATACAGATGAGAACAGTTCCATCATTAGGACATTGCCACCATTGCATCAACAGAATCACTGTTGCATCTTGAGCAAAGCATTTAATTGCCAGTCCTTTGGCTCTTTAAAAAATAGAAATACTAACATTTCTCTGCATGAGATACTATAAGAGAAACACATATCCATTTATGTACAGTAATTGAATCTCACAGAAGCATCACAAGACATTTATATATGTATGTGTACACATGTAGAAACAAATACTGGATATCACAAATTCGTTCTTACCAGAAATAGTATTTACATATAATTAGAATTAATAGGAAGACTGTCGGTGTAAGAATTCTTGTACATTTCATTGCCTTATCCTTTTCTTGCTTCTCTCACTTCTGTAGACACAAGGATGACATACATAGGCAAGCACGTTAGTGTTTAGAATATGTTTGTTTCATCAGTGCACAATAATTTATTAAATTGTATTCTGAATAAATTATCACAGAACAAGAATGAATGTATCAGTTTATGCATAAATTTGCATTTTTCCAGGCGTTTTGTTTTTAAGAACAAAAAAATGTTACACAGCACTTTGAATTCAGATGTAGTTAGAAGTCTTTCTTACAATGTTATAACTGTATCAATTTCTGCCATTAATATGTGTACCTGTAAATTCATGGGAACTATGGGTATAATTACTCGTTGGTTACAGAAGTATATTCCTCATCTTTTGTTATCTGTTTTTGCAACTTCCAGTGTATTTCAGAAAGAGATATCATTTTTATTTCATCCTTCTTAGCTTTTTTAAAAAAATGCCTTTCTTTTTTTTTGGGGGGGGGAGGCGGGGGGATTTCCTTCCTTCAGACAAGGTTAAGAGCAAAAGGGCAGTGTATAAACTGAGATTGATTTTTCTCAGCATGACCAATGAGCAGCATAGCAGAGACTCTTAGAAAGTGGTGTCTTGCACTGAGATGTCTTTCAGAAGCATCAAGGTAATCTGTACCATTTCAGAGTAGCCTGCAGGGAAGAACATCATAAAACCAGTGAAGTGTATCACATGACAGTTATTTGTACTGTAGAGCAACAGATTAATCCCAGATAACATGCTTTAGATGCACATGCCATATAACTAAGCCACCCGTAGAGAACAATCAGACAAGGTCAAAGAGATTCCATTAAAGTGGAAACAGTGAAAAAGTCAAAAAGAAATAAGTATTAAGCTAACTGCTGGCATCTGTTCCCATACACCACCATTTTTGTTCCAGTTCCTCTGGCGTTGGAGCAAAAACTTGAACCACCACTGTATTAACCCCACCCTGAAACTAGAGTACTGCAGAGATGGTGTCAATGCAGAATCTGCTATATACTCTTACTGTTGTATTTTTCCACATCTTCCTTCTACCTTATCTGTACATTTTCAAATTTACATTGGGCATGAATTTACCAAAACAGCAGAAAGGTATTTTTCATCTTCGTGTTTTTGGGCCAGTCCATAGTCCTACCTTGTGTGCCATGGCTATGGCTACGTACCTTCTCCCATTCAGGCAGGGGCTGTGCCAAGTCCTGTTTGCTGTATGGTAGTGTGGTATGACAGTCAAAATGTAAATTGCCTGTCCATGAGTTTATATATGTGGAAGTAACAAAGCTGAAGCCCCATATACGGGAAGAGTATGGGAAAAATAAAATAAAATAAAATAATAAAAAAAAATCCAAAAGATCTATGAAATAGGATGTAAATGGAATCTTTCTTACCAAATTACTTGGGGCTGTTTCCTTAATGGGGTGGACTGTTTTTTTGTGTGTGTTGTTTTTTGTTGTTGGTGGCGGTGGTGTTGTTTTTCTTAAAGTATTTCATGCTTGTAATGATGTCAAAAACCATTTAGAAATTAATAAGCTTCTATATTTTAATTTGACTCACAATCATTGGACTAGATTTGAACCAGAGCAGTTAGCATTACTCTGCTGATCAAGGACCTGAAGAAGAGAGATTCTAATATTCTCAGGTTTTGAGCAGTAGCATGAACTAGGTGGTCTTCCCACAGGCTGCAGAAAGAAAAGAGGTGGGAGCAGAGGTGTAAGAGCAGTTCAGATGGTGAAAGCTGTCAATAAGTTAGATCTTGATTTATTGGGGTTTTGGCACAGGCAGAGCCAGGAGCGAGCAAGGACATGGCAAGTTTGTTCTGCCTGTCACCATGTATTATTGTCAAGGGCCTACTTTGACCAGGCAAGGCATCAAGTCTTAATTAATCTGTAGACTTTATCTGAAGTATTAATATTCTGAATTTTTTAAAAAAATATTTTGGTACCTTTTTGTTCAGTTGACAGTTTCATGAATAAAGTAGCTAACCTTTTCCACCTTCTTTCTGATTCTGTTTTTGATGGAAAAACTGTAAGCGTACACCCCAAACTTTTTTGCACCCCTTTTCTAAATTATGTTTTGATATCTTAAAAGTGTATATTTATATGCTTTTCTAAATAATCTAATTTGTTTTCATTGCAATAATAAATACAACACATTTTTCTATAAATCTAATAAATCATTTTTACATCTGAACAGATAATACAGAATATTTTTGTTTAGATCACACATTTATGTTGAAAATCTCTGTTGATAAATATCAAAGTTAATACTGTATTTTTTACTACTTGCCCCTTTACCTGTAGTACATATCCTCTTGATTTCTGTTTATGTAACCTAATTTCTTTAAATTACTTTCAGAATTCAAGCCCCAGCTCCTCGAACCTGAAACTGAAAGCTTCAAGCCACCTTGAAAGAAGTACAATCAAATTGCAAAGGTAATTTGATCTCAGCACTTAACAAAAAAGGCTCCCAAAACTGCAGTGATAACTGTATGAGACATTCCACAGAGTCTTTCAAAACTTCTGCTTCAAAATTCAGTAATGCTGTTCTGACTTTTTAAATTTTCCTCTAGCTCATGAGATATTTAAAAACATCTGTGGATTTGAAGGAAAACAAATATAAAAATATGAAAGTACAAAGATGGCCTGTGGCCATCTGTGATCTCATCACAAGAAATAATTTAATTTTGGCCAGGAACTTCTAAGAAAAGCCTAAATTCAATAATCCATATGCTATGTTGGGAAAATAATCTGTTGTCTAGGGAAAAGGCATTACCCTCAGGAAATCTTTGACCCAAAATGGAGTGTGACAGAAGCATGTAAATGTCTTTCTCCATTCCATGTATTAGTTTATATACAGCTCTGGCTGTCATTTCTACTNGTCTTCTACATAAAATAGTTTGAAAGAGAGAGTTTTAAGCTCATCTGTTTTCGTTTGTTTTGGTTTTACAGTCTGCTATTACCTCTGATTGGATTAAAGAGGTGATGCTATAAGACATTTCTTCATGATCCAAGAATGGGATCGGTTTTTTACTGATGATACAGCACAAGCATTTTCTTACTGAAAATCACATCGATTATTATCGATTACTCCTTTAGTAAGCACTGGCTATATAATTTGTAAAGTTCAGAAAAGGAAACAGTCACTTCCTGAAATATCTATAATCTAAAAATTAAGGAGGAGGAAACTGGATGTATTGGTAAGTCTGAAAGCAGGACTCTAGACCTGTANCACAAGAAATAATTTAATTTTGGCCAGGAACTTCTAAGAAAAGCCTAAATTCAATAATCCATATGCTATGTTGGGAAAATAATCTGTTGTCTAGGGAAAAGGCATTACCCTCAGGAAATCTTTGACCCAAAATGGAGTGTGACAGAAGCATGTAAATGTCTTTCTCCATTCCATGTATTAGTTTATATACAGCTCTGGCTGTCATTTCTACTACTTAGAATTGCAGTAAGACTTTTGTAAAAATAGGGTGGTATAAAGGAAATTGCAAAGCAATTCTTTCTGCAGAAATATTTCTATATCTCAGTTCATTTATGTGTTTCTGTTTCTTCGATTTTACATCATGTTTTAAGATTCGTATTTTCCTATCATTACTTTGAATGTCTTCTACATAAAATAGTT
>VXAV01009175.1:33717-44443 GCA_013399715.1 Alectura lathami | reverse complement strand
GGTAAGTCTGAAAGCAGGACTCTAGACCTGTAGATTCATTAGCAACAGTAAAGACAGAGGCTTTAGCAGAGAATTATATGCAAAGAAGTAGACAGCTTAGAATTTCAGGATGAGGAGCAGCAGTATAAAGGATGGCAGACAGATGTAACTGAACAAAATATGCATGGAATTACTAGATGGAAGATACTATCCAAGATACTATGTACATCTTACTGGAAGGAAAATGCACTTATGCATGCCTTGATTTTTCATAGCTTTTTGATAATCATCTACCATTGGCTAGTGCCAAAGACAGATTACTGAGCTAGATGGATCTTTAATCTCACTCAGGACAGCTATTTGTGTAGCCAAATTTGAACCTGATGTCAGTGATATATATTTTTACATGGCATATGCCATAATTTCTGGTACATAACCTTTTAAATGCTCATCTATGAACAATGTAATCACAACAATTAACTGATTGGAGGGGGACAATAAATCATAGAATAGCTTGAGTTGGAAGGGACCTCAGAGATCATCTAGTTCCAACTCCCCTGCCATGGACAGGGTTGCCATGGCATGCAATTGATGTAACCTTGGTTGTGTATACTCTGAAAGTTGGGATTAACTGAGACTGACATTCTGAGTTCATAGAAGTTCTATATTTGATCGGTTTCAACAAGCTGCAACACTTTTGCCTGATATCTAAAGGAAAATGCAAGGGCAAATTGTAAACAGAATACAGTTTAAGATAGTCTGGTAATCGGCATTTTTCAACTACTGCCATTGTGAGGCATCTTGCTGTTGTTTTGTAGTTAATGTGTTAGAGGTGGATAGATTTGCTCTGATGTGAAGTCAACAATATGACTAAAATAACCTTATGAATAGCTGCAAATCTGCCTAGCGGTGTTTGTGGACAACATTTCAAATGCAAATTGTGGCAAATTGCTGCAGTATATGGTATCATACCACACGTATCTTATGGGAGACCAGAGAACATTCCTGCATGTATCAAAATTTCCACATGCACGTGTGACAGGGTTGTAATCTGACAACTTTTACTTCCTTGTGGACATACTTGTCTGAACAGAAGTTGCATTTGCATTTCTGGATGTCAATAGGAGTACCAGTCCTGTGCCAGTGACCCCTGTGGACCTGGTATAACTCAACAACAGCTTTCAAAGCTTACCAGACTTTTCTAAACATGTTGAGGAGCAATTTGACCAATTGTTTGCAACTTCAAAGTAACATGGCACAGTAATTCTTCTCTCTCCTATATGCTGGTTTCTAAGGAGTTTGTATCTTGATGTATATTTAGTACTATGAGCAAAACAGGAGCAATCTGTGTTTCTTTTTGTCTTCTGTACTTCCCAAGTTGTCTAAATGCAGACTTCTCAGTATGAAAATAATGCATTGTTTCATCTTCATATGAAAAAACTTTGTGACATCTAATCTCGCTGAAGTGTAAACATATTATTTCAGTAGAAGCAACTCTTATTTTAGAATAGTCTTTATTTAGAAAATCTTTATGTTAAACAGTTCTGAAGTAGCTGTCTCTTTCTAAGCAGATGTGAAGTATGTAATTAAATAATTCTCTAGCATTGTTCAAGATATAGGGAAAATAATTTGCAATTACATCTTTCTCAATCTCTCTTAAAGAAAATTTCTAAATAATGGTAACAGGCAGATCAACATTTGCATTCTGCTTTAAGCAATATAGGGATGAAGAGGCACTAGAATCACTGCTCTACCTGTACAAAATAATTTACATGTTGCAAAGACTTAAGATTCCACTATGAAAATATTCTTGTTTCTTGAAGAGTAATCCGTGATAAAGGGAACTTCTTCATTCAAATCAACAGTTACAGACAGTTTTATGTTGACTTTTGGAGACAGCACAAGTGCATTGATAGTAGAGGGAGAGGTTAAACATGTAATTAGACAGGTTGTTGGTGTGACAGAGTCACACAGCAGAAGCTCTTTTAGGACACAGCTGTGCAGTAATTTTTAAGAAGACTTCCTGTCTAAAGTCAGTAGGAGGTCTGAGTTCATCAGAGATTCTGAACAAGCTCATCATAGGAAAGAGAAGAAACAGGAAGTTAAGTGTCTGTTGTGCGCTCACCAGGAAAGACTAAAGGGCAAGGAAGATCAATACAACTGGAGAGCTGGCGATAAGAGGAGGATGCATGTACTTCTCAGAATCTTCTCTGAAAGAAGAAAGAGAAAAACTGAAAAGAGAAAAAGAGAAAGCAAATGTCTAATTTCCTTGTCTCAAGGCTCTTTTTTTTTTTATTTTAGTAGTTTTTTATTTTATTTTTTTCCTTGAGGCAAATATCAATTGTGTAGGTAGGTACTTTATTGATACTTAAGCTGAGAAATTGAAAAATTTTCAATGATATCATTTTACCAAGCTTTTTTTGCAAAAACAGCTCAAGGTGAAACATCAAACAATATCTTCTTTTCCTGAGTTTGACTTAAACCTTGGGCTTCTTTCTAGATCATTAAACATAAAGAAATAAATAAATATTTATAATACACTAAAATAAACCTTGGTGCACTTTCCTAACATATCTTCAACACCGAAAGGCTGTAGGTAGGAATCCTGTATATGTGTGTTTATATATATATATATATATGCACACACACACTTTTTGCTCTTTCTTTCACACATGTGTGCATGTAGGTAAAGAGAGAAAACATTTCCGATAGTCTTCGGTTCTTTGAGCTACTCCAAAGGTAGAAAGGATCAGTATAATTAGTTAATTTTGAAAACTTGTCAAGTGCAGCAATTGAAGGCAAAGTCTATTTTCAGTGAGGTTTAGACTTTCAAGCTGACATTAATTTCCTTTAACTTTGATAGATTTTCTCAGTAATCAGTAGAAAAACATAGTTGCATCATCTGCAAATGCCTATTTTTTCTTGATTGTTGATATGGGGAGCTTGGATGACTAGCACTTTTGTCACTTGGGTGACAAAACGCTCAAGTTTGAGGTGATATTAATTCTTTTGCCACTGCACTTACCTTGAAAATGAGACTGCACATTTTTAAAATGACGTATATATGTATTATATTGGTAATGATATAGGCAAAGAACATACTCTATTGTAATTTACAAAATCATAGATTTCCTTTGTACATTGCTTTCATTTATGCATTATCTCTAAAATTGTACTCACATTTTATGTTATGTGCTACTTATAACCATTTATTGCTTGAGGAAGTGAGAGGAAGAAAAAACAGAGAAAAAAGGTGTAACGCCAATGTTATAGGTGGTAGAAAATTCCATCAAAACTCTTCAATTATGAAATATTAGATTCTCACAATTAATTAAAAAGGTTATTGAATTGTAACCTATAATACTCTAGCAGTAGAAGAAACAACATTAGAAGTTGAACATGCCTTTATTAATTTACAAATCAGTAAGCAGTAGTGGCTTTAAATACTTATTATGGAAGAAAGTTTGATTCCCTTGTTAGGGGCAATTAATTACTCCCCTCTGTCCATTTCCTATTAAAGGGTCACCTTAAATTTAGTTTGTGCAGATTAATGAAACTGTTGTCCTAAGCGTGTTTAAAGAATGACGTTTTACTCTAATGTTATTGAGTTACACTATCTCTGAATAGATCAATACTTCATTCAGATTAAATGTGCGCCTTATTCTATTTTTTTACTTACAATATTATGAGGATATATCTTCCTTATGTGTCATAAGTATGCATTGTTATATCTGTGCATTGATTTCCTTTATGCAAATTCACCAATCAAGAAAATATATTTATAGTTAAATAGTAACTTTCTAAATCAAATGTGCATACAAATTCTGCTCCTCTCAAACAAAGTTTACCTATTTTCATGGCTATGTCTGCCCTTTTATCCCCAGTCTAAAGAACTGTCTGAAGCTATGCTTCTTTTGAGAAGTACCTGTTGAAGCTGGTTCGTTTCATAAAGCCTGGAGGCACAATTGCTTTCCCTTGTCTCTAGTTTGTTCTTTCAATGGCCCTAAGGTGAGTTTTACCTTTATTGGCTCTTCTCAAGTTGTAAATCCCAGACCACATGTGGGATGCTTTTGGAAGAACAGTTGTAGAGTCAGAACCATAGAATCATAGAATGGCCTGGGTTGAAAAAGACATCAAAGCTCATCCAGTTCCAATCCCCTGCCATGGGCAGGGTTGCCACCCACTGGATCAGGCTGCCCAGGGCCCCAAACAACCTGTCCTTGAACACCTCCAGGGATGGAGCATCCACAGCTTCTCTGGGCAGCCTATGCCTATGCCTCACCACCCTCTGAGTAAAAATTTCCTCCTAATATCTAACCTAAATCTCCCCTCTCTTAGTTTAAAACCATTCCCTCTTGTCCTGTCACTGTTAGACCATGTAAAAAGTCAGTCTCCCTCCTGTTTATAAACTCCCATTAGGTACTGGAATGCCGCAATGAGGTCTCCCTGGAGCTGCCTTTTCTTCAAGCTGAACAAGCCCAGCTCCCTCAGCCTTTCTTCATAGGAGAGGTGCTCCAGCCCTCTGACCGTCTTCATGGCCTCCTCTGGACCCGTTCCAACAGCTCCACATCCTTCCTGTACTGGGGGCCCCAGGCCTGGACACAGCACTCCAGGTGAGGCCTTACAAGGGCAGAGTAGAGGGGGACGATCACCTCCTTCTCCCTGCTGGCCACCCCTCTCTTGATGCAGCCCAGGATGCCATTGGCCTTCCTGGCTGCAAGCACTCGCTGCTGGCTCATATCGAGCTTTTTTCCACCAGAACGCCAAGTCTTTCTCCGCAGGGCTGCTCTCAATGAGTTCTTCTCCCAGTCTGTACACAGATCTAGGATTGCAAGTAGCAAATTCGTATGAAGCATCTTGCAAGTGGGATCTAGGAAACTGGGAAACTACATTTGGCTGTTGCATCTGGTTTTTTCTTTTATGTTTTGTTTCATTCTTTTTTTTTTTTTTTTTGGTAAACTAAGTTTTGATTACGTGTTGACTGAATTCTCCATACAGAAGACACATTTATTCAACCCGTGAAATATTTATAATCTGGATTATTATCAATTATGTTAATAATAATTTAAAATGAGGAGATCTAGATAGAACAAAATTTTCCTCAACTGTACTACCTCTCTTCCACTTCAATCATTTCATTTTCAGTAAACTGAATTCTTAACACAATAAAAGCAAGTTCGGTACTTATCTCCAAGTCTTGCCTGTAAGGATTGTCAGTAGGAAATAGATGAAAATAAAGTGTACAAAAGGAAAGTTTAATTGATGTTAAATGAGACTTAGCTATGTGCTAGCATGGAAAACATTGCCCCAGTTTGTGCATTCTGTCATTTTTTTCCTTTGTCTATCTCCTTTCCTTCTATGAATTAAATTTCTTTAATGATCTAGTGATACAAGAGAAAAAAGAAACCATGCAAAACTAGATCCTCCAAGCTGAAAATGAGATAACACTGATTATTTCTTCTTGAATATGTTCTCCTGTTTTCAGATACTCATTTCTAGCATAGTCGAATCTGTGGATGTTAGAAGATAAGGGAATAGAACGTTGTAGGGGGCAGCGAAGTTAGGACATCTAATTTAAATTGACCCATGAGGTATTCCATACCATATACATCATGTCATGGCCCGCCCCATGCTTTCTGGTGACAAGGGGAAACCACAGCTTGTGTCTCTCTTTTACCCCATTCGGATTGGGCTTGTGTGTGAGTGAGAAATTGCCTCTCTCATAAGTCACTGTTTTTCCAGTTATCAGTATTATTACCCTTTTATCCCCTTTGCATTTTTATTATCTTTTGTTCCTTAGCTATTTTAATAAAACAGTTTTTTTCTTAACTCTCGAGTTCTACCTTTTTTCCCTTTTCTGACTTTCCTCCTCTGATCCATCCCACTGATACTGGCTGCTGGTGGTACACCGTCAGGCCTAGGCCTCTGTGGCCTGGGGGGGGTGAGCAAGTGACTGTTGGGAGCTATCGTGGGTTAAACCACCATAATTTCAAACATTCGATCTTAAAGCAATTCTATTCTCTCTGGCAGGTTGGTGAATTCCAAAAGCTGACATTCTTCATTGCTAGTCCAACAAACAATGACCTTCAGTTTCAGATGCCTTTATTTTGCTAGAAATGAAATAATTTTGTGATTCTATTTACAAACAAACACAATGTACCAATTTTGTTCTACTGCATATTGGGATTAGCTGTATGGATAAAAGTAGGGTTCAAACTGAGAGAAGATCACTGACAGAAGTTCTGTTGGCATACTGTATACCACGTCAGATTTTTTAATGAATTACATGTGATTAAAACTACTTCATAGATATTTCAGTTTCACATCAGAAAACTGGGTATTTGGGGTAGATTGTGGGGTAAATTCTGTCATTTTTTTGGTTTGCAAAAGAAAAATGGTTCCCGTAGGAGGAGGAGATCCTCACACAGAGAAAAGTTTGAAGTTTTAATAGTATAAAGATATCAGGTAACTAAGTCTAAGAGCTTTGTTGCTGGCCAGACGCTCTTGTCTAGGTTACTAATTTCTAACCAGAAATTGTAAAAACAGTTAATCAAAACCAAAAGTAGTGTTGGAGTTCTGTCTTTAATACTGTGCATGATGTAAAGAAGAAACAGTTGTTAAAAGGTTTTCTCTGATCTGAGAGGTGGCAGCCTTGTGTATATAAAAGTGTTATTGAAGTCCTTAGTGTTAACTATATTTTGTAAACAACTAGAATAGTACAAGCTATTATAAGACAGAATTTCTTAGCAGTAGAAGCAAGCAGGAAAGGAAGGATGAGGAACTGTTAGGGCAGCTAAAAGAATGGGATTACTGTGGGTGTATTGTGGGATTGGATAGTGAAGTAGAGCAGGAATAAGGAATTAAAGTATTTTAGACATTGCATAAGCCATAATCAGAAACAACTGGAACTGTGCCTTCGTATTCTATCTTCAATATCCCAAATAATCAGTGAAGAAGAGACTGCAAAAAGGCAAGAAATCCAGCTGCACAAGCAATTTGCTTATCAGTGTAGGAGTCCAAAAATGTTTATTATTTAGGAATTAAATCTTAGTCTGTTTATCCCCTTTCCTATTTATTTTTTTTTATTCCTATACTTTTTTTTTTTTTTTTTTGGTGAATAAGGAGAATTAATTCTATGAGTATGAGAAAGTTCAGTTTAATTTTTCTAGGATGTGGAGAATTTAATCTGTGTTTTATTAGTGACTCCCTAAATTTGGCCCTAACCTATATTCCTGCCAAACAGTTCCTGCTAGATGTTTACAAATAAGTTTCTGTATATTTGATAGTATGGAGCTCTTCCATATTTTCTTGCTGAAAAATATGGTAGCTGGCCATAAAGCATAGCAAAAGGAAAATAACTTTCAAATTTTTTGTCATATTGAACACATCAAAGCTATTCTAGCTTTTTCAAATTATCCATTACATTCTGGATGCAAATGAATGCATGTAGCTCTTTTCAATTTCACTGAAGCTTGACTCATTTAAGAAACGAGTATTATCCTGTGTACCAAATTTAGAGGCATTGGTGTAATGAATTGAATACTAAACATGCATTGAATCCTGGGAATTTCTGCATGCCAAGTGCCTGTGAAAATATTTTTGTATATCTGAAGATGGAAAGTACATTTTAAAAAGAATAAATTGATCTAAATCCTATTCTAATAAAGAGATTAGTGGAATTTCTTTTATAATATAATAAATTATACATTAGTCTTGATATTTATATCAGCAAAACTCCATGTGTTATTTATTCTGGATAGTCTGAACTTCTTCCATTTCCCTACTTGTCTGCACTCTCACTAACCCACCCTCTGATATTTAAGGCTTTTGGCCTGAGGCCATTATCCTGTTCATATTCCTTTTCATGATGCACCACTTTCAGAGGCAGCTATCTGCCAGCGTTATTCACAATCATTCTGCACAGCACTTTGGCCCACCATCAGCTGCAGTTTAGATCCCATGTGGCTGTTCATTCTAGACAAAAGTAGATGCTGACCATTTGATGGTACACAGCACAAATCTTATTTTACTGAGGATTTGCAACTTCTTCAAGTTGCTTCATTATTTTTGTTTGTTGGTTGTTTTATCTGGTTGTTGTTGTTTTTCCCCCTCAGAGTAATTACACAAAACTACTGGACGTTTTTGATATTTTGAGCTCACACAAATTCAGGCTTGATCATTTTGAGTTCGCACTTGTATTGTTATAATTTCCCTTCAAATTGAAATGTTTGAGGTTGCCTTAAACTATCCAGCCTTTGGAATTACAGCTGCCCAGGTAGATAATTTTTCCTGGTGATGCAAATTACAACTATTTATTTTCTGGAGAGCTCACATAGGTATTTTAAAGCAAGAAGTGCTGAAGGGTGAAAACATATAGGACAACGAAACTTACAACACAACGTGCCATTAAAAGAATATATCTTTGCCTGGGCTTATTTGGCAATGTAAGTGGTTTAAACATGGTGACAGATCTCTACTTCTTTCTGGCACCTTGCCTGCAGTTCTAAATTATAAACAGAATAGTTTCTGTTTCTGCAGAAGCGTTTAGAATGATTGCCATCATCATTTTGGAGAATACCACTACCTGAAGGAGAATGAAGTTTCTAAGTGAAATACAGCTCCCTACTGTGATGCTCAGCAACTTACTCATCCCAAAGAATTTGATTCCTGAACTAACTGAACCTCTGAAAGTGAGGGGATACTAGAAGATTTGAAGTGGAAGGGGAGGAAATTAATCCCATTAATTACTCTTTTCTGAAGTGCCTGAGAGGTTATCATTAAACACAGTTACTGAAAATCCATTACAGTTACAGATATACAGTCCTCCAAATTTGTCTTCGGGCACATAATAGCAAAAAACACCCTAACACTAAGGCTTGTTCATTTGTCAGTACCATATGGCGTATATTATATGGCTGATAACGATTATCAAGACCATTTTAATACTTTATTCTCTTTGCAGTATGCAATAGACACAATAGGCATAACATTGCATTTCTAGCACCACCATTGTCCAGTTTTATTGATTTATTTTTAAGCGCAATTGAAGTTTTGGTGCTTGTCTTCCATCCAGAACCCAAGGAAGATGAAACAATGGCAGGTGTGTGACTGACAACTTATAGACAAATGCAACCTATGCATCTACCATAGATTCAATATCCACTTAACTGACAGGCAGATGGTGCACATTTCAAATCTGTAGTCTATTCTATAATTTTTAAATTACTGCAATTTTTTGATTTAGGTTGAAGTAAATGACTTTTTGAATTCTTTTGACCAATCCCATTGTAGAATTAAAATGAAATCAATAAGAAGTGTTAACAAGAGCTAATCCTGCAATTTGAGCTCTACAATGCTTGGTTTTTGTCTAGCAGCTTAGTAGTTATAAACATTCCATCCTGCATTATAGCTACAGCAATTGGATTGCAGCTACAGAGAATCAATCCATGGTCTTAGGAAGAAAACCTGATAGGGAAACAAGACAGTAGGGATTCTGAGAAGTAGGGAGTGCACAATGAAGCTCAGTATAGTTTGATAGTTCTTAAACATGATACTGGATCATAAAATCATAGAATTGTTTGAGTTGGAAGGGACCTGTAGAGGCCATCTACTCCAACTCACCTTCAGTGAACAGGGAAACAGCTGGATCACTTTGCTCAGAGCCTTGACCAGCCTGACCTTGGAGGTCTCCAGGGACGGGGCATGCACCACCTGTCTGGGCAACCTGTTCCAGTGCTTTACTAACGTTATCATAAAAAACATTTTCCTTATATCCAGTCTGAATCTTCCCTCTCTCAGTTTGACACCATTTCCCCTAANATCATAAAATCATAGAATTGTTTGAGTTGGAAGGGACCTTTAGAGGCCATCTACTCCAACTCACCTTCAGTGAACAGGGAAACAGCTGGATCACTTTGCTCAGAGCCTTGACCAGCCTGACCTTGGAGGTCTCCAGGGACGGGGCATGCACCACCTGTCTGGGCAACCTGTTCCAGTGCTTTACTAACGTTATCATAAAAAACATTTTCCTTATATCCAGTCTGAATCTTCCCTCTCTCAGTTTGACACCATTTCCCCTAAACCTATCACAACAGACCCTGCTAAAGAGTCTGTCCCCTTCTTTCTTGTAGCCCCCCTTTAGATAGTGAAAGGCCGCTAACAGGTCTCCTCAGAGCCTTCTCCTCTTCAGGCTGAACATACTGGTGCATTCTGCAGTGTAAATAGAACAAGGAATATCTGTGTAATTGTCTTGAAAACCAGACTGAAATCTGGCTCCTTTATTACTGTCAGGAAAGACTGGGGTATAAGATATCATATGTATTTCTGAAACATTTCGGCAGGCATCATGAACTTGTGCTTTGGACCCATCTATGTAAGAACAAGAAATGTGATTGAATAGTGCATCATTTTTCTCCAAATTTAATTTTTGGTGATTATTCATTTCTTTGTTCTTTGGATTTCTAAAATATGAATCACAGTGATCTCTGAATAATCTCTCTGTACCTGTTTCCTACAGATTTCTAAGTTCCAAAATAATGACAGTACAAATTCAACACAGGACAACGTCAATTTCCTTAAAAATATTATGAATGGAAGCCAAAGGATTTTGTAATTTCTTTTCGGCCTCTTCACCTCCACTCCCACAAAAAATGCCAAGACACTTCCGAATTAGGACAAGCTCTTTAGTTGATTTTTTTATTTTTTTTTTGTACTTGGGGCTTGGAAAAATGCAAACGTGTTTGTAAAT
>VXAV01009175.1:23573-33622 GCA_013399715.1 Alectura lathami | reverse complement strand
AAAAAAGAAAAAAAAAAAAAAAAAAAAAAAAAAGTGACACAGTAAAAGACAATAGGGTTTAAATTAAGTTGCCATCATGTTACGACCAGCTTCACTGGTCTTGATAGGGTAGCTAGATTTACACCAAATTAAACTGCAGCAGAATCTGACAATATGTTCACTGCTCATGAAGCCTTCCCTGTTTCAAACATATGAAACAATACTGAAATTCGTTTTCAAAGTTGACTTCAACTTCAGCCTATATTTATTTTACATCAGTATTTGGTTTGCTTATAAAATTACACAATACTAAGAAATAAAAAAATGTCTGGGCATCAGTGGGGGAAAAAAAAATATCTTTTTGGTAACTGCTAAAGTCTTTCTAGCAATGCTTGATAACATTAATATCCCCTAATGAAAATTGATTTTGTTTATGTACAATCATAATGGGTAGGGCTGCATAATTACTATGTGCTGACTGGTAGTTATTAATTAATTATATTTTCTTCTATAGTTTATTTACCAGAAAAAAACTCTGAGGCAACATCTGTTTTCCAGTGAAGTCCTGCTTTGACTTAATTTTACAGCTGAGCAGAAAAGGGAACAAAGAGCTTGAGTAACTTCACAAGGTCACCAAGACTGTAATCAGCCTTGATTAGAGACAAGTGAAAATTATTTTTCAGTCTCTGGTTCTAGTCAGTGAAGCTGAGGTGTTCTTAGTCTTCAGTAGCTGTTGCTGAAGTTTCCCGAAGAGAACATACAATGATCTTGGATAACACCAACCCTTTCCTGTGCATGGCAGCCAGGCAGGCAAAAATTCCCAGAGGCTTTCCTTAGACTTCCCTGAAAACTTCCGTGTGAAGGAAGAGCAGTTAGAATGTAAGGAGATAAGGAATTCTCAGTGGGTTTATTTTTTTTTCTGTGGAAGAGGCTTGTGAAAACACTAATGCCTGTGACAGAGTTGCCATCATGGTCTAAAATCAATCAGATGGCTGCAGTTTTAGAGTTGGTACCATCCATTCTGCTTCTCTGAGGGATGTCCCTGCCGCTAAAGCAGACATAACTCCTACACTACTGGATCAGTTTCTCATGCAGCATAGTTTTCAACTGTGTATGTTAAAATAAGCCCAAATATTTTGTTTTACCTTGATGTGTCATGCTGAAGATAGAAGAGGTTCAGCAATGTATCCATGAGCAGATCAAGTTTCCTGGTTTCAGGTACAAGAATTCTCATCCAGGGCAAAAATCAGACAAAAGTGATAAAGGCTCAGCTAGTTCATCTGAATCAACCTTTAGGTCTGTGTGGTTTTAAGTTGGTCCTGCAGACTCACCTTGCCAATGAGGCATTTGCCAGACTCCTCCTGTGCACTTCTTCAGGCTGACATTAGTGTTTGCTGCTGGTGGCTGGAGCACACAGATCACACTGTTCCCCTATCCTGCTTTGTAAAGGGGTAGGTGCTGTACTGACCGTACAAACTCCAAAGGATCACATTAGGTTAATGGGACAGATTGTGTTGGCTTCCTCTGAGTATACCATTTAAACACAGGAGATGTGTCATAAATTGGGAAGTTGATCTGTGTAGCTTCCAGATTCCCTTCCAGCCTAATTTTCAATTTGATCCTCTCATCTTTCCTTCTGAAGTTTGTCACCGTGCAGAAAAACTTGGAGGATTCTCAGGATCAAAAATAGAATAATCATTAAACAGTCTGATTCTCTAGCCCAAAGAAACAGTAACATTATTGCAAAGGAAAGGTGCAGACTTCTACCAGTGCTGTGCAAACTAAAAAGTGTGTGCAATGCTCAACTGGGTTGTGAGTCTGTACAGTCTGGTGACTGAGTTAATGGTCTGACCTTTCCTCAAAGACTTGAATTCCATATTTCTGCCTATGCGGAGCCTTCCACTGTGGCTTCACCTCAAGGCACAGTGTATTTTTGTAATAAAACATACCATGACCTGGTATCTCTATCATCTCTTCCCACCTGTTTGCTGAAGAGATCTCTTTTCTCTTTTACTTCTAAAGGAAAACATACTGTAGAACATAATTTCTGGCTGCTGGTAGAGTAGTCTGTCTCCCCATTCCCTTCCTTTTGATGGCTGGAAACCTGTATCATCTCCATTGTCTGTTTTACTGGACTTCACAGAGGATCAGGCAAATATTTGCTGTCTGTAGTGGTTTGAAATCAGATATGAAGGCCTTTTAAAAATTATTTTTATTCTTTCACAGAGCGTTGTATTAATGGCAATGAAAAAACAAAAAAAGAATATGTTGTAAAACAAGGGAATTCTTAAATAACATAAAGACGGCGTAATGATCCAATGAAAAGAAGATTCCAAACAGAAATAGATCTTAGGACAATTGGAGTTACAGCAATTTGTTGGAGTAAGGAGCATGATATTCATATATCAGAAACAACTGCAAAGCATTTAATTTGGAATACATAGCATATTGCAGTTAATATTTTTAGCAGTACCAAGGTAACAGCTTTTGGGGCTGTGCCTTAAAATGTGGTGAAAATGACAAATAAAAATAGGCCGTAGGAAGAACAGGCATTGGATATGGGTTCATGAGGCTCAAAGTTCTTTAAAGAAAACAATGAGAATAATTTTAAAACCTATTTTCCACTTTAGAAGGGAGCTGGCCACAATAACAATGGTTATTATGCCAGTGCTTTGGAGAATGACTACATAAAAGGAACAGTATTTTTTGGTTTGGGATGATGACACAAGCTTCCAGCTAAAGCTGCCACAGCAATTGTAATGTTTATGTTTTAATATTTGACTGGGTAATAAATGAAGCTTTATTTGAAAAATTCATGTACTTCTGTGGCAGGAAAGCTAAAAGATACTGCTGAGCAAGCAAGGAAGTGTCTTCTTGCTTCCAGAATAATCAGTTATGTTCTGTTTTATTTAACACCTTTCTTAAACATTTTGATGAGAAAATCTATGGCCCACAAAAACCACTTCTTAACACTAAAACAAGTCTGTCACGCATACTGGTTATGATGGAAGAATAGTACAAACAGAGATCAGAAAAATACAACCTAAAAAAAGTAATTAAAAAAAAAAAAGACAACCAGCCTGCCAGCCTGTCACCACATTTCTCCAAATCCATTGGAAGATTCAAGCCAGCAAAAACCTCAGAAAACTGCTAGAAATTTGAGTGAGTCACTTCTGAGGGAATATTTTGCAAGAGGATATCATGTCTGAGCTTTGATAAAAGAAAATGTTATCTTCATCAGAGTGGTAACTCCAAGGAATGAATAAAATTATTTAGTATAACACTTGAAGAATGAAGTAGGCACAATAGAATTAAATTAACAATGAGGAAATAGTGCTGTGAGAAAAATTTTCACAGCAGTAGGATGTTTGGAGTTAGTCTCCAAAAGCATTGTTTGAGGGAGGAGTTCAAATAGTTAAAAGCCCTAAGAACACATACTTTTGGGAATCATACCTAATGTTGTAAAATGTAATAATCTAAAATATTTTCCTTTTGTAACTTTGCATACAGGTGCACTGGAACAAATTGTGACCAATAGGAAATAGAGCTCCAACATGCCTGCCAAAGGCATTTGCAAAGTGCCTTCTCTTCTGCAAGCCTCTACAAGCTCTTTTTCTGCATCCCTGACTGCAAGATGCAGATCATATTGGACACTGTCCAAGATTAAAGTGCCCCATTGAGCTCCAGTGATGCCAACAGCAAATATAAAGCTTCCTCCTGGGATTTTCAAATGAATGTAATTTTTTAAACAGGAGGGACACCGACGTTTTACACAGTCTGACAGTGATAGGACAAGGGGAAAAGGTTTTAAACTAAAAGAGGAAAGATTTAGGCTAGGTGTTAGGATGAAATTCATTACTCAGAGGATTTTGAGGCACTGTCACAGGCTGCCCAGAGAAGCTGTGGATGCCCCATTCCTGGAGGCATTCAAGGCCAGGCTGGATGGGCCCTGGGCAGCCTGATCCAATGTGTGTCAACCAGCCCACAGCAGGGGGCTGGAACTGGGAGTGCTTTAAGTTCCCTTCCAACACAAGCCATTCTGTGATTCTGTGATTCTGCGAAAAGCATACTGATAAATCCTTTATTATGACTACCATATTCTTGAATATGAACTTGAATAAAACCATGACAGTCAGACCTTTTGTTTGTGATGGTGAGGGATGAGGAAAGATTACTATGGAAAAATAGACAGAGCTTTTATAGATAGAGATTTTTCATGCTTCCACTTCTGGAATCTAGTTATTTGGCTACAAGCGTTCCATTCCTACCATATCTGGTGTAGGAGGATGCATTTAAAGTGCCTCTAAAATTAGTTAATTAAATTCCAAAAATTGCAGGATAGCTTTTTCATAGCATTATCTTTCGAACTGTAAAGCATTTATCCAGATATTGGATTGTGAACTGCAGGTAAGACTTTTTCTGGATTATATTCTTAAATTTATCCTCCTAAATCTGTGTTCAAGGATGAAGAATAAAAGGCCTTTATTTTTTTTCTCCCCAAAACTTAATGAAAAAAATAATCAGAACCTTTGACACAAATGTAGGTGCTATACTTCTGATAATCTTACTTTGATTTAGTTTATATGAATTTAGGAGGGCAAAGTCAGGTATGTGCACCCCCATCCTCAGCTCAACAGCTGTGGTGCCATTCTGCTGCAGTCTTGGGAGCTGAGCCAGTTTATACCAGCTGGAGGACTCTACCCCTACTACTGGAACTTCTTCCTTAATCATAGAACCATAGAATGGCTTGGATTGGAAGGGACCTCAAAGATCATCTAGTTCCAACCCCCTACCGTGGACAGGGCTGCCAACCACTAGATCACGAGATCAAACTGCCCAGGAACCCATCCAGCCTGGCCTTGAACACAGCCGGGGATGGGGCAGCCACAGCTTCTCTGGGCAGCCTGTGCCAGTGCCTCACCACTCTCTCAGGGAAGAATTTCTTCCTGATGTCCAACCTAAACCTCCCCTCTTTCAGTTTTAGCCCATTCCCCCTTGTCCTACCATTATCCACCCGTGTAAAAAGTCGGTCCCCCTCCTGCCTGTAAGCTCCTTTCAAGTATTGGAAGGCCGCAATGAGGACTCCCTGGAGCCTTCTCTTTTCCAAGCTAAACAATCCCAACTCCCTCAACCTTTCCTCATAGGAGAGGTGCTCCAGCCCTCTGATCATTTTGGTGGACCTCCTCTGGACCCACTCCAACAGCTCCACATCTGTTCTGTACTGGGGACCACAGGCCTGGACACAGTACTCCAGGTGAGGCCTTCCAAGGGCAGAGTAGAGGGGGACGATCACCTCCCTCTCCCTGCTGGCCACCCCTCTCTTGATGCAGCCCAGGATGCCATTGGCCTTCCTGGCTGCGAGAGCGCACTGCTGGCTCATGTCCAGTTTTTCGTCAATCATGATGCCCAAGTCCTTGTTTTTGTTTTATTTTTTCTTGTTTTTTTTTCTTGTTTTTTTTTTTTTTTCCCCTTTTTTTTCTTCTTATAGCTGAAAATTGTCACTGAATGCATGCCAAACAAAGCAAGCCTCAGATCCAGAGCATTTTATTTTTCTTTTATCTAACCTGATTGGTTACAGAGTTTAGTATGCAAAGGTCAGATCACCCAATCTGCTGGGTATGTGTACAAAAGGGATGGTGCAATTCAATATCTCAGTTGTTTTTAAACTGCTGCTGCCAAGCCGACTGCCATTTAAATCCAGAGAGTCAGCTGCTGCTGCTGACTACTGTCATTAACATTGTAGGTTCAAGCACTATTTCACTGCTGCAAACACTTCTTAAATTAGTTTTCCTTCCCTTCACTGTGTTCTCCTAAACACAACACCAGTAGGTTTTGGGAGCTTGGAAAGCGACTGGCCTCCACAGCATTTGTTAGTGGCAGGAAGCAACAGACTTCTGTGGGCTCCTACAGAGAAGTTAAATAGCTTCAAACATATTCTATCAGCTTAGAGCACTGTGCTCGATGGTGCAAGCACACTTTGCATCCTTTGCCTTACAATCACCCTGGGATATCCATTCTAAAAATAGATTTGAATGGACTAGAGAATTCAAGATAAGCTTGATTGCCAGTCTGTCAACATCCCCTAAAAAAAGAAAAATCAAGTGACAACTAGGAAAAGCAAGCTGCTTGGTACACTTCATTCCCCACTCATTGTTTGCTGTCTTGTCAACTATCAGTATTTATGTTCGGTGGGGGAAACCTATCCAAACGAGAGTATGTAACAGGGCACTGTTGATATCAAAACTCTGCCACAAGTCACAGTTGGGCTTGACTTTTTTTTTCATTAAAAATTTAATTGGAACCAAACTGTGTACCCACAAAGCTCATCAGTGCTTCCCGCTCACAATGTTAAGGAATCAGATGTTCAAACATGGCAAATTAGTGTGGAGCATGTTTACACTCTGCTCCCTTATTACAGAAAATGATTACTTGATAAACAAAGAGGATAAACCACCAGGAAGAAATGCCAGTGTTTCTTGACAGATATAGTGTGCCTTGGTGACCGCACCTCATACCACTGGGTGGGCCAGGAATGGTGCTTCAGTGAGTACTCCTGAAGAACTAATAAATAAGAGAGAGCAGGCGGCTGCCTGTGAACTCTAAATTAACCTCAGAGCAGAAATAGTGCAGGACTTTGACTTCATGCAGTACTGGCAGCACTGCTCTGAACCAACAAGTTTACGCATGGGCATAAAGTGGAAACTTGTTTGTAACATGCAGAAAGAGCTCAGAGCGCAGTATGCTTACATGGACAGGATCTTTGGTGTGTTCGGGGTATGTTCCTTGCCATGTAGAGGGAATGTGTTACTCATACGAAGGCAGCAGATGTTCTTGCTTTCATTTTGGTGGAAGCTGTATAATACTGCTGCACTGCTGAAACTGTAACCTTCCCATTTTGAAGCTTATCCGTCCAGCTGTTCTGTGTGGCTATCTGATGAAAACTAAAACCAATTTTTTTCTTCCAAAGGCTTTAAAGGGTCAGCCTTTCCCTTGGGAATGAACATAATGCTTCATGTCAGAGGAGCTTCTTCTACCTGGTTTAATTTCAAACAGCTTGTAACTGGAAGACAGACAGAATAATAAGATTCTCTTACAAAAGTAACAAATACAGTTCAAGAATAAGTGAACAAATTTACATTTGGTTAAGTGGCTTCTTAGCTGAGATCAGGATATGTATGCAAATTTGCAAATCAGTCAGAACTTATACATGGGTAAATAAGATGAGGGAAGAATAAAAGTAAATTTATAGTCGTCTGTGGAATTACTAATTGTGAATTCATTAGATTATGTAATTTTAATAAGAAAACATTAATTTAGTAATCAAAAATGTTAAAATTAATTACTGTATCTGCCAGTTTTACTTCCAGAGGGATTGCCACGAAACTGTTGTACACTAAAAAAAAGGATTCTTAAAGGTACTTAGGAAGTCTTCTGTATTTAATTGAGAAGTCCTTAAATCTGCTTAATTGGATCTGCTTAATCACATGGGGAATAGATTTAAACCTAGAAGCACTGACAATTGCAATGTATGTGGCTTCAATTTCCTTTTAAATGGGATTCAACTGGTGCAATGTAATGCCTGTGTGCATAGGTTGTAGGGCAACTGCCCCTGCACCTGGATATTGAGACCATACACACCCCAAGAAACCTGGTCTGAGGCATGGTGGCCTCCCACGGGCTGTGTGGTTCATAGTGCTTCATGCTGACAACCTTCAGGTCCCCAGGTCTGGTCTCTTGCCTTTGCTGCTAGCCCTGAGCAGGTATCTGGTTGCTCCTTTCCTGTCTTTTCACACTCTGTGTGTATTTGGAATATAATAATAATAACTAGTGATTTTTATTAATTGTTAATTCATAATAATTGTATTAAAACATTTTTTTCCCAATCATGGCTTTTAGCTTTTTGAGAGATGTTGTATTTTTCTCTTTAAGGAATTAATGCTTTAACTGCTGTTTAATTATTGATGACTTTAATAACATCTGTATTGGCAAGAGTATTGAGTTATTCAACATATTGTCTAAATATTTTTCAAATTTACTTTTACTTTTCTTCAGAGGTTCCAGAAGTATTATGGGCAGAGCATTGTAAGACTGGCCATATAGGGCACTTCTCTGTTAAAATAAACCAAGGATCCTGGACCTGCTTCTATCCTAATGCGAGTAAGCGGTCTCTATACTGACAAAGTATTGTGTCCATTTTCCCATCGGTGAACCAGATTCAGGATTTATCTTCTTAACATTCTCCCCAAACAGTCACAGTTCTTGTGAGAAATATATATTAAAAGCCTTTTAAATGATGGCTTAGGAGTATATACTCATACCACTGCACATCATACGATAATCTATATTTAACCTTTGAATCCACAAGAAATTCTTGCACTTGCATCCTGAAGCCTCAGGTCTGTCTTCCAATCATGTTGTGAAACTAAAGCCCTGTCCAACTATGTGATTACCAAGATTAATCTGCATCTTCATACTGTTAACTGAGGTTTATGCAGCATACCAAATCTTCGAGTGGTATCAGTTTGTGTAGTTCCTCTTCAGGGAAGAAAATAGTACATCAGTCTGCAGAGACTAAAGAATCAAAATTCAGGGCTGCTTTGATAATATATTTTTGGCAAGAGAATATTATACAAAATATATGTCTGTGAATATTAGAGAAGTTGAATCCTGATTTTCTGTGTTTGTGTTGGTGTTGTCTATGCAGAATCAATGAGTTTGTACCCATTTGTACATTGGTATAATGTACAAATGCACTGTATGGCTAAATGCAAGTGAACTTTACTTATCTCTCACCTCACGAGGATGCCTACTGTCAACAGCTCAGAAGGCCATGAATTCCCCAGCAAAGGCCAGTTCCTCTGAGATACACAAGCTTAATCCAGAGGACAGCGACAATTAGTGTGCTAAGACCGCATCTGCAGACATGCACAATAATTCCATCAGCAATATGCAATCCGTAAGCATGCACATTTTCAGTGATAGAAGAAGGAGATAGTAGAGCTCTGTGTTAGATGTAACTTTGAGGTAGATCTCCTGAGCATATTATTGAGCTTAGGTCCTTCCAAACACCCCACTGAGCTGCAGAGGACTTACACACCTTTTTAGCACAATTGTTTTACTGGAATCCAGTAAGTTGGGTGATATTTAACTTATGCGCATACTGCAACCTTTGGAAGTGCTATTCAGCCATTTAACAGTTTATATGCTCAGGAATTTCACTTTGAGAGATTATTTTCCTAGAAAAGATGCTAACAAAATCTGTGGACTTTGTAAAGAGATCAATATATTGACAAGTGACAGGAATGCAAGGACCTCTGCAGAGTTATAGGTTGGAAAAAATTAGCAACTGGTCAGTCTGTAAACTAATCATTTGTCTAAAGTTTGCAGGAGAAAATGGCTTAGATTTAGTTCTGGTTGCCGTGGCACTTTGCTGTTTCTGTCATGGAAAAAAAAAAGGAGTTGAAGAGGAATGCAGGTGAAATTACAAAGAAATAGTGATCATTATTATTTTTCTTTCCATCTTTCACAATGCTGCTCCTGAGGGAAAAAAGGAGGGAGAAAGCCAAATTATTCCACTGTCTTATTTCTACCCTTTCTCTCAAATCCATATTGATATTGAATCTATAATTATATACTCAGTTCACAGAAGCGATCATTAAAAGAGATTATGTAATAACTTATTGTAAAAGAATCACCACTCTTACCACTATATTTGAGAGCATTCAGAATCTGTGAAAATGATAATTTCTTATTTCTTCCTTTTAACAAGAGGAATATTTTCTTTGAAATCATGTTCTTCTTTGAAGAACCAATTCCTTCCCTCAATTTTCTCTGTTTTCTGTAAATGGAAGAAGGATAGAGTAAATCTGGGTTAGACTATCATAGTAATAATACAACTGTTATCAATTATGGAATTCCAAGGCTCTAATATATGGTGAGCTTAGGTATCCAGAATCTGGTGTCTTAACACACAGCATATTCACAACTAATCTACACATGAAAACTCTACATTTTTTCCTCATTTACTTTATCTGGTTAGACAGGCTCTCATCAGCTGAGAAGAAGCCAAA
>VXAV01009174.1:112569-123480 GCA_013399715.1 Alectura lathami | reverse complement strand
TAATCATCTGTCATTTTCTTTTGCAAAGTCGCCTTTAACTCCATATTGAAACTTGCTGGTTTCTGGTGAAATCTCTGCTTTTCATTTGACTTGTTTATTTAATGTCTAATAACAAGGCTGGCAACTGTATGCAGGTGTCAGGAAAGTGAAAGGTTCCACTTGTTTGCCTTAAGTTGTTATTATTAATGCTTTGTCTTAAAGGTTTGTATGGAAAGTGTATCTGGTATCTTTTATAAGTGTTGTTTTATAATGAATGCATTTTCATATTGTATATATGCTCATGCATGGTCTATACCCAAGATAGCTATTAATCCTCACTGATTTTTCTTTTTATTAGAGGTGTCTCACAATCTGCTGTTCTTTGTTCTGTGGAGTCTTATACTTGCCCATTTCTTACACTTCTTCCCTTCAGTGCATTAAAGTTTGACACATCTGAAATCCATAAATTATTTCACAGCCATCAGTGTTTCTTCCTAGTTTAAATTATTTAATGACATTGTCTTATTGAAAGGTTCAGATTAGCTGCTGACACCTTATTGACAGGAAGAAACACATCCTTCCACTGGGATAAAACATATTTTTTATTGAAGAAATGAGTGATGCAGGATTGGGTTCCTGTCTTCCTCTCCATGAGCAAGAAGAAAAGAAGATATTTGGCCCTTTAAATGACAGCATGCCAAGGTGACACGTGGCACTGTCTTTCTCTTCTCTTCTCTTCCTTTCTCCCTTTCTGTTTCCAAGTCCTTTATTTTAACATATTCATCTGACTTCTTGCATTACCCGGGTTCTAGACTTAATCCCATATAAATGTTGCCCCATTTAAAGCAGAATATGAAAGGATCCTGGCTGAGAAATGAAACACTGTGCTTTGATTATCGCTGTTTGGCTGGAGCTGGCTCCATAGGATTTGCAAATCCTTACAGCCCTCACTGCAGGGATTTGCAAAGAGCGAAATGGGGACCCAAGGCACAAGATGTGCTGAACGTCTGACTTGTATCCTGCCTCTCTTTCCCAAGCAGCTTTTTGATCTCAGGCTGCTCCAGGAATCTGTGGTGTTATGTCAGTGTGAGAAAAGGAAAAAACACAGTAGTCCTACCCAACATGTCAGGCTAAAGCAAAATAAAGAACACGTTTGCACACATGTATGTACTTGTGTATATATAGGCACAGACACAAAAGTGTGCACAAAAACATAGGCATGCAATTGCAGCAACTTGAGCACATCTTTCACTTCAGCAAGCCCATTCTAGTGTCACTGTGCAAAATTCAGCACTTAATTGCAATGCTACAGAAAACAGCAGAGGTCTTCCTCAAAATGGCATTAGGAATTCTGTTTTCTAGCACTTTCTTCAGAAATTTCCTTGAAAGAAATGGCTGTACTCCAGCATTCACCCCAAAACACAGTGGGGCAGATCCACAGGGGATGCAAACCTTCCTACACCCACAGATTTTAGTGGCAATGCTATGCTCTACACCAGCTGAAGGCCATGAGAAACCCAGGCAGAGACCTATGTGTGTTCTCATGGCTGGTCAGTGAGTGAAATCTTTTTGTGTGGTTTGGGTCTGTGCGAAGTGGAAAGGAGTGGGTGCTGTGTGCAGGGCAGTGCAGAGCAGAGCAGAGTTGGAAGTGGTGAGGCTGATCCTGGGGATGTCTACTGCAGGGGGTTCATGCAGGGGGAAAACCAAGCACTTTCCAGGCCAGGTATTAGTACAGGATGCCATTCCCCATCTGCTTTATAACATTATTAGGAGGAAAGGTATATCCCCCTACCATCATCCTTTGCAGTTCTGTATCTGTTGCCCCCAGGACACTTTAATTTGGTTGCCTTCTGTCGCAGTGGTTCATCTCGCCCGAGACAATTCAAATCCATATGAAGCTGGCAGTGCAGACAGCAGTAAAGCTCACAGTGGTTTAGCAGCAAGTATGTTGCTGCAAAACACCTCCTGCATAAGACCTTTGATATCACAAATCCCCTCCTTCCTCCAGCCAAAGCACAGGAAAGAAATACACAGATGCATTATTGGCAGCCCTTTTGACTTAAGACACCATGAAAAAAACAGACTTAAAGTTCTCTGCACAATTTTTGTTCTTTTTCTTGGCCCAGGAAACATTTTGGCTAGTGAAAGAATCTTTCAAGTAGACACTTCAATGACATTTTTATTAACCAGAAATGTTTTCCTCTGCAAAAGCTTATGGAAGAGTCTGGGAACTAGTTCAATTTGTGCATCTATGAGATTTTTTGTCTCCCAGCTTTTTTTTTCTTGTTTGTTTGTTTTATTTTTAATTGAAAAAAGAAAAAATAAGAGCTTTCTGCATTCTCATCTTGTAGAAGATAGGCTCCAGTTTCTTCTCTGTCTGCAAAAAACAGGGGCTTGAAGCTGTGCCTTGTCCATGTAAGAGTGCCCTGACTGCTGAGTTATTGCTAACCCACATACCCATAGCTGTTAGTATTCCCTCTTGCATATATTCATGAAACAAAACAAGCATTTCTGTCTGAAATATTCCTGGCCATGGAGTAGGAAGAAGAGGGGTCCTGGGGTAGTGACCAGCCCTACAAGGATCTGAGCTCCTCCATGTCCTTTGGAGAGCAGAAGAAGCAGCCTTCGCTGACCAGGGTTCCTGGGGTGCAGGATGTGTCCCCAGGAAGAAACCAGAGAACTCAAAGAGCTGGAAAAAGATGCTAAAGCTGCTGTCTCATTCTCCACTGATTATGTCTGTTCTCTCTCTGATCTGAAAGAAAAACATCTATATTTCTGTAGGATAGCTTAATGCATCCGTGATCGGATAATGTGCATTACAGCCTTCTTTGCTATTCTCGGAAGAGTGCTCTAATGCCCTGCTTATACATAGGACACACACATCTGTGAGGAAAAATACTGTGTCCTTCAGTTTAATCTTGGATTTGTTCAGAAAGTAACTCCATGCTCTCAGCCTGCCTTGCAGATGCACGAATGGGAAAAAGCAGCAGAGCCCGAGCCACCCTGACTTTTAAGTTAAAAATGACATTAATATGGCAAAGCTTCTCTCAGGACTTCATCATTTCCACCAGCGGAAACGAGACGAAGGCCCCAATCACATATGTGCTCAGACATGCAGAAGCAAACGCCAAAATGAATTAACTGGAATAGCTCTATTAATTTATGCCCCGGCAGTAATGACCTTATGACACAGAAGAATTATATATTAATTTGTTTCTAGTGTGTAACACTGCTAAGTTAACACATTTAGGAGAACACACTTTCCTTGCCTCCTGCTGCGGAGGTAAATGAGGCAGTGTCTGCTGATGACAAATCAGGACAGCCTTCCACTAGATGGCAGCTGGTGCTTGCGCAACCTCCAGGCATATTTTGGTGCAGCAAATCCTTTTTCAGTGCTAATCATCTCACAAGCTGGAAAATGGGCCATTTCTCCCCTCTCTCTCCCCCTTTGTTGTTCACTTATTGGGGAGGAATGGGAGAGAAAAGCAGGGGGGGCATCATTTGACCAGCGCAGTTTTGTATCGTTCCTCCATCTGCTGGCCTGCTTTTCCCATTTTTTTTTTTTTTTTGAGCCAGCATTATGCTGTGGGAGAGATAAGTGTGTGTGCATGTTTGTCGGTGGATGTGGTCAATGCTGCTGCTGTGGGTGCTGTAGAGAAGTTTTCCCGGAGAGCTTTGCAGAGGTCTATGGGACAGGGAGGGCCACCCCTGGGCAGCGCTCTGGCACCTGCATCAGGCCAGAGGTGACCATTGTGTGTCCCATAGGTTAATCTCACCTGGAGGGGCCATGCAGAAAGATGCTGTTCCCAGGCTTTGTGTCAGTTCTGGACAGGGAATGAGGAGGAAGAGAAACTTCAGCTTTGGAAAAAAATAGGGTTGATCCAGATCACTTACTAATTTTTAACAGTCTGATACAAAGAAGTTTAAACTCATTTTTTCCTCATCTACCTGGTCCTAAACAATAATAATCACTTCTGCAGAAGCTTCCACTCCAGGCTCTGTAGGTGTTTAACAGCATCTAAGCATCCTCCAGAAGCTATCCTGCATGAAGGGAAACTGAGGCACAGGCAGCACCTGCACAGCTGCCTGAGGCAGAGACACAAGCAGGGCATAGCCCCCTTTTCCTCTTTTTCTCACCATACAAAGGGCATCACAGTAGACTGAGGGGGCGAGGTCTCTGATATTGCAGCACAGGGAGGTGAATAACAGGACAAGGCCATGGGGTTCCCTCAAGGGAAAAGATCTCTTTTGAAGGAGGCATGAAAAAGTGTCATTGATCTGGAGAATTTTTTTTCTCTTTGTTGTGGGAGATGGGGAAGGTTAATTTTTCCTTGTCCTGCAAGCAGGTTGCAATCAGCAGGCTTTGCTCTGAGCTGTTTTCATCTCCATGCTTCTGTCTCTCTATCTCCCCCAGCCTCACTGAACTTTCCCCTCTCTCTCAGGACCTGCTGCTGCTGCATTGCCAATTGCCAGCCCTTCATCTCCCCTTCTATGCGGCACCCTCTGCAGCATTTTTTTGGTTAACAAATTGTTACTGCTTTGCTGGTCTTACCTCCTCCCCTTCCTTCAGAAAAGAAATACCCAACTCCAACAACAGCACTGCTGCAGCTTCAGACTGGCTCCAGGTCTTTAGCTGCTTCGGAAAAGTTTGGTGCATCAGACAGGAGATGCTGCAACAAGCTAAATCTCATCAGACTAATTTTGCCTTGACTTTCCTAATTCTTCTCTCATCTTCTGCCATTTGTAGTCGAGTGCCTTCCACTCGGTCCCAAGACGGCTGATTTCCTCCCTCGGGGCATTGCCAGCTGCCATATATGAGTTTCTCCTATAGAGATTGAATGAAAACATATACTGTGTTGGAGTGTTAACTTGTAATGCAGCTATCAGCAGAAGTACATATCACTCTGGGTGGCATTAGTCAATTATGACAGAAAGCCCATTGGCGACACAAGTCAATTGATAATAAAGCATAATCTCTCTTTCCCCCGTCACATATTTACCAGCCATGAACTACTGTAGCATATTTCCTATTCACAGATGAATGCTCCAGCCGTTCAGATGGGTATATTTCTGAGCCGAATGCAATCTAGAGGGTTAATGGCTCCAGTGCAGTGGTCTGAGGATAAAGCCACTGCAGGTGCACGGCTAAATGGGGAGTTAATTGGACAGCAGGTGAGTATAAACAGAGAGCAGAGAGGATGTGGAGAAGGCTTTAGTGAGGAGGAAGGACCAGTGGGAATGCTGAGCCCCAAAATAAAGACATATTGAACTTTCCTTCTCTGTGCCGCAGTCTTTGTTGCACACAGCCTCTGCTCTTTGTGTATCATTTAACTCTCTGAAACACTGCTGCTGTTGCTGTAGGGGCTCCCAGTCCGGGACACAGGCAGGAAGCATCCTAGCAGCTGCTGCTGCAGGACGGGTCTTGTGGGGCTCATCGTGGATGATTCATTTCGCACCACGGGGACAAGGCATGCGGCAGGGAGAAACGCTCCCTGCGATGCCAGGGATGGGCTGGTCTGGGAGGACAAAGTCTGAGGCTGCTCCACTCCATGCAGGGCAGATGGCTGAATGCTGGGAGACAGGCAAAGACAAAAAAGAAGCAGAATAAGGCAGATGGAAACAGCCATCCCTGCCTCTTTTGGCTGGATGGGGAAACGAGTCTTGGGCCAGGGAGGGTTGCAGCCAGCCAGAATGGAGAGGTAGACAGGCAATGCAGAGAGGAGAAGAGAGCTGCTAGAAAACATCCCCAGCAGGCACAGTGGACCCAAAGGAGCCAGACTGACGCAAAATCCAGAGGCAGAATTTTGAACAATTCAGCCTCAGAGGCTGAGCATCATCTCAGTCATCCCCGTCAAGGTGTCTGCTCTCCTAAAGCAGCTGAGCAAGCTCAGAGCAGTGAGACCACCACTGACCTGCTTTGGGTTATTCATTACAGACCAGGACCAGAGCAAAGTGTTGCAGATGTGTCTTCTTGTTCAGCCCCACACGTTCAGCATTGGGCCACTGCGCATCAGGATTCCCCTGCATGCCTGCTGTAGGGCAGTAATGCCCACTGGAAGGTGCCAGCTGGCTCCCTAAACCCTTATCTGGACAAATCTCTTCAGTTTCACTTAGAAGGCCATTCCTTCAATTCTTCCCAAGCCTAAATGCTGAGCTTTCCGAGAAGACTTTGCTCCTAAATCCTGATTTCCCTAACAGTGTGGGAAGGAGCAGTACAAAGAGCCACTGCTAAGATGTAGTATGTTGAGGGTGGCTGCTGCACTGCCATTTAAGGCTGGTTGAAAAAAAGCAACCCTGATTCAGTTTTGTTTCCTGTGTCCTTAAATCAACTGCTCCAGACAAGTCAGTGTTTTTTAATCGACAAAGGAACCAAGCAGGATTTTTCTTCTTCCTTTCTTTTTTAAAAAAAAAAAAACAATTATTTTTTTTTACATCAGACCTGGGGCCTTTCAATTAGCTCAGCTCTTGGCTTTTGCAAGAGCACGTCAGTCTTTGGCCTTTCACATTGCTTTCATCCAGCTGATAGTGGGGATCCAGGAAGCTGTCTGCTCATCCTGCCCCACCCTGCTCCTCTGCCAGCTTGCCACTCTCCCCTCATCCTGCCCATCCCTCCCCTCTTCTTCAGAGGTCTGCATTGAGACCTTCTTCCCTGCACAGGCTGGAGCAAAGCAAGAGATGTTTCCAGCAAGCCACCTTCATGGTTCAGTTCCCCCCTCACAGCCTGTGCTTTATCTGGATATTGATAACCTGAATAGCTCTCCTAATCAGCCGGTAATGGATTCCACCGGGAGCACCTTATTTATCTACCACCTCTTCCAACTTCAGCTCGTTGTCTCCTTGCAGTCTCCTGGCCGGGCCACGGAGCTGGGAGCTGGGCACGTGCCTCCCATTTTTCAGAGGAGGGCAATGCTCCTCTGCTGCTGCCTCCTTTGCACGTCTTTTCATAAGTACATTAAGGCAGACAAGGTGGTTTAAACCAGAGGAGATGAGGGATTTGCTTCTGTTCTCACCTAATGGGGCTGCATTAAGAAGAACAAACACATCTGTTCTTCATCCTCCCACCTGGCCACACGCTCCAGACACACCATGCTATGGCCTTCATGAACAACAGGAAAATACAAGCCTCTTTCTTTGTCTTCCTATTTTTGTGTGCACACTGGTATATCCATGTATGTGTGCTCTTATCAGTTTATTTTCCTAAAATCAGGCAATTTTTGTTTTTCCTCTTGAAACCCATCTGCAAATTAAGCTACTCCACATTCCTGCACCATTTGTCAGTGGATATGAGACACAATCCTATGCACAACTCTCCAAGATCAGGATAGTGACCATATTATCAGTGTGTTTATATGGCTTTTGAGACCCCCAAAATCTCAGCTTCTCTGCTGACTCTTACTGTGTGACATAGACATGCTCCCTTTAGTCTTTTCTTTTTGGAGATTCTAGGTAATTTCTAGGTTTTACTGGAGCAAAAGGGAGTTCAGTAGAAGCAGACTTTTGCCCTAAAGGCAGTAGACAGTACCTGATGTTTGCCTGTGCAAAAGGCAGGTACAAAAGCAATTCCTGCTCTGTCAGGCAGGTTATGACTGCTCTCCCTGAAAAGCATAAATTCTTCTGTATGCCAGCAAAAAATATTCAAGGTGGCACAAGAACAGCTCATTACCTTATTGCCTCTTGAAAGTGCTTTTATTTTATTTTATTTTTTTATTTTTTTTTTCCCTGGGATGAATCCTCTGTATGAGCATTGAGCAGCATTCATGGAAATTACCTTGTCACACTCAGGAGGATTTGACCTCCAAATCGTGGTTTGCAGCTCAGGAAACTGAGGCATAGCCAAGTAAAATGCGTTAGCCACCATCACAAACCTGGGACCAGCAGGACTTGTTTTTTCTTGCCTTGGAAACAGAGACTGATTTACTTGGAACGGATGGAGTTACATGACTGTAAAATTGTGGAGAATGAGGACGTGTTGGGGCTCCAGGAGTTCTGCATCTCAAATCCCTGTTCTAAATAGCACATTGTCATAAAAAGCTGACTTTAAAACTAGCTTGCAAAACTTTTGCATGGAGAAGCCAGCAATTTATACAGTTGAGCAAATCATAGAAAACTCTAAATGTGAAGTAGGAAAATATTTACACTTCCAAGGCCTGAGTGTAAATTGGAGAAGTACATCCCATTAACAGGAGTTTACGCACATTGATACATTTCATTTTTCCCTGCAATGCTGTAAATGAGACACTGAGATGCAAATGCATGGGGAGCTGATCAGTGATTCTGCTTCTGAGCCTGCAAGCCAGATGACATAGCAGGTGTAATATTGAAATATATTTCACACATTGCCTTGATAGAGGGAAGGGACAGAAGGCAGTGGGGATAGTTCTTAGCTCTCTTCTGCCATTTCTCTTATTTTTGTAGTGGAGTAGCCTTTGCTTTCATTTGCATTAGGAAGTCATGGCTGGGCTTCCCGGATCCTACACTCACAAACGCACTGGTTTCAACTGCATCAGATGGGAATCTGTTTGAAAGTTCTTAAAAGTCAGGTGCGCAGCACAGGAAGAAGAGGACAAATACAACCTCTGAGATGAATCTTGATGTTGATGGCCCATGTTTCCATGCCTACCACAGGAATTGTAGCTCACTCTCACTGAGCAGTAGCCACAGCTGTCCCTGACAGAAGGGTCAATCCCAATGTCAAATATGTGCTGAGAAAATCATCAATGCACATTCCTACTTGAACAGGCTATGCAAAAGCTAATATTCAGGTTGGATTTGGAGTCTGCCTAACAATAGCACTGCTTGAGACATCTCATATTTCCAGTTTCTATTTCATTTTTCTCCCTGGTCTGCACCTTCTTCATGTATGTATATGAACTTCCTGTAGCTACAATAGCTTCCTTATATACACATATATACAACCGGCAGCTTGCTATAGCTGCAGAAAGGAAGGTCTGGAGAGTTGCCATAGATTATACAAATCTCATTTCCCCTGTGAGTTAGATGCAGCCCATTCCTGAAGCAGTATTTTGGATGCTTTTGGTGTGCAGTTGTTTACGGAGTACAGTTGTTTTCAGAGAGGGGTTTTTACCTTAGGTATTGTTGAAATCATTTGCTTGGTAGTTTTCAAATTGGGAAACAACCTCTTCAATCTTGATCATCCAAGATGATGTTTAATACTTAACTAAGGACACAGAAAGCTACCTTGTTTTTCTTCCATCTCCATGCCAGCTTTTGCTTAAAAATCACATCCTTATCCTGGAACATGTGTACCAAAATGGTGGAGAATTTTATATTTCAAAAACCTGTCTGTTCATAGTGGAATTACATGGGATGGGTACATGATGCTCCAAATGTTGGGGTGATCTCATTTGTCAACATGTCAGAGAAATGAAATGTCTCACAAGGGAATTGGAAAGAGGAGAAAGTTGTAGCTCATATTATGATGGGAACAGGGATAAGGAGAAGGGGATCTGAGTGGCCCTGAGCTGGCAATGAGCTGCGAGTGGCAGGTGACAATAGGAGCAGAGCCAGTTCACTAAGGCAGTCCTTAAACAGTTGTACTGGCTGAAAAGTTTGTGAAACAGGTTAGGGAATGACTGATGCCAATCAAGTCCTCACCTTTCATAACAGAAGTTGTCTAATATGGCCATAGTGTTAAATCCCCAGCAATATCCTCAGCCGTAGTGTCACAGCATTCAGAGGCAGGATCAAACTGAAGGGTGCAGACAGGTTCTATAATTTTCATTTTAAACATTGAGAATTCATCACAGTGTGCTCACCAGCTCAGTTCTGTAGGTGAAACAGGATTTAAAGTATGACCAATATTTTTGCAGAAGACCTCACTACTGAGGGTGGGAACAGGTAATACCACTGAAGCAACAACCGGGCTTAACAATACTGAAAATGCCCTTCTGCCTTAGAGTAAGGAGTGGGGATTTTTAGGCCTTGCCCTTCACTCTAATCTTGTCCCCTGTACCTTCAGGCCCTTTAACTGATCGTTTGGGGACAGAGGTCAAAGTGTTGATACAGCTAGGCAGGTGCTGTTGGTTGCATCTACACATCTTCTAGAAAATGATGTGTGACAGGAGTCAGAAAAAAAGAAAATAAAAATAATAGAATAAAAAATGATTGCTTTTGCATTTTGAAAATGTGTCTTGGGACTAGAAACTTGTTAAGTGTTCCCACAATTGATCTGCAAGACAAAAATCTAAGGGCACATCTTTCTTTCACGGGTTCATATTGAAATGCAATGTATCCTGAACATTTTTGTTCCAACTGGCTGATGTTATTGGTGTTGGTGTATTGCGTGAGTCAAACAGGTTTTGTTATTTTTTCTGTCTTCTAACAATTTTTGACCTAGCTGTTGCTAAAAATTCATTACACTTATAAAAACCCCAATGCCATCTTCTCATTTATTGCTACCTAAAAGTGCTGCAGAATCCTCATAGCAGTTGTTTACTATGCTCATCCTTTAGATTGCTTACTGGCATATAGCGAGATTGTGGCACTGGGTTTGAATCAGACTTTATGCCCATGCAGAATTGTCTTGCTTCTTAACTCCAGCTCTACAGATTATGGATGTGGAAGCAGAGGAGTGAAGAAGGCTGTGTGTCTGCTCACAACTTTCTAGGCACAAGTAGGTGAAGAGAGGTGAGGTGTATGCAGATATCTGAGTCAGTGAGGTCTTGTAAGTTATGGACTATGTGGTATGGAATATAAAGTTCTAACTCCTGTTTCACTTTGTGTATGTGTGTGAAGGTTACATCCAATAAAAGACAAAAATGAAGAAAGAAAAGGGTGACTTAAATCCTTACTAGGGCTGGTGTGAAACTGGGAAGCAGTTAAACTGTTTATTTGCTCTGGAGCAATGCCTAAGCCATGTGCTACTGGCCAGCTGTGTTGCACTAGGCAAAGTGTTTCCCTTCCTGCCCCTCT
>VXAV01009174.1:54182-71714 GCA_013399715.1 Alectura lathami | reverse complement strand
CTGTCACTTTTTCATCTTGGCACTGCAATGATAGACTTCCATTCATCTTCTATATTACCTTTCCTGAAGCCTCTGACACAGACTGACACAATGCAAAATGCAAGAGATCTCGGAGCATACGTTGACAATTTCTGGGAAAGGCACTTGCTTGTCTTGCTTTGTTGTTTTAAATATATGTTGAAAAATTCCAAACTGTATGGTGCATTGGAACTGTTAGCAAGGGATTCTCTGTTTATTGTGGACATTACAAAGAAATGCTCTCATATCCTGAATAAGAGCTGCTAGATGTGGTGTGGGGTGGAATGTGCCCTTTTCTAAGGGCAATAGAAAAAATGTTGCTGCAAATGATGTAGGGAGATAAGAGGAATGTGGTCAGCAAGCCTTCGTGTGGTGATGCGCTTTGTAACAACCAAGACATCACAATCGAGTGGGTCCAGTGGAAACAAAAGGAAGTGCCTGTTTAAACTGCAATGAATTGACCGAGTTATTTTGAGAAAAGGGAATGATTTGAATCAATCTTGGAGCAGAAAAATCAGGCACCCATTCACATTCAGTGAGACTACATGAAACCAGAGGACAATCTTTCTCATCATCTGGGCTGCATTTGTAACCATAATTTCTGAGCAGCCAGAGTAAAATACAAAATAAGGACTTATAGTAATCATGCTATAAGGTACACATTCCTTTTGCATTGTTTCTGCATGACAACGTTGAAATTCATCCAAAAAAAAAAAGAAGAGTAAAGCCAAAGTACAAGTGTAAGGACCACAACAGGGGAGGAAGAAGACATGCATGCAACTTTTTACATCGCGCAAATCATGGACTACAAAATAATTTCATCAATAACCAGGATAAGTTGGCTAGACATGAAATCCATTCAAAGCAGAGATGAATGCCAATAACCATCAGCTACCTCTCCCATGGGTCTGTATTTAGTTATCCAGTTTAGTTCATAGTTCTTTTCCACCACATTAATTAAAAAATCATTAAGATCTTGTAGAGCTTGTATGATCTGTAGATCTCTAGGTATCTTTGAGTGGTTCAAGAAGTTCACAGAAGCCAACGAAAGCTATGCCCATAATGGTAATAAAAGAGTCTCTAGTAGAATATCTGGGAGCATATCCCCTCCATCATGTACGCAGCCTAACTGTGGAGTTACTTCTGGATTGGTACTGAAACACTCTAGTTCTCTCAGAGGTGAAACCAAGCAGTTATCTTGGAGAAAGAGCATACTGAGCCCAGTGCCTCTAGGCAGTGCAGTCAAGGCTGCTCCTTGTTTGGTCTGTCTGACATACACAGCACTCCTTTGCATCCTCAGAAAGTGCCATGTGTTTTCTTGCTACAGTTTGAGAAGCACAACATATAATCTCAGTTTCATGTTGTAAATACACAAGTCTAATGGTCTACAACATTATTTCAAATACTCTAAACTTCAATTAAAACAGAAATATACAGATGTAAATTATACCTTAGAGCTATGGGAGTACAAATGGGGCCCAGAGAAGACCTACAAACAGTGTTGACTTGTCCCTGAGGTATAAAAAGACGAATACCTTTGCTCAGTGTAGATAAATATCACTGTACTTGTAGTGGAAACCATGGACCATGCTCTGAGGTGTAAATCTTCTGCAAAGTAGGTTTAGCCTATGGTNCTTAACAGATGATTATCTGCCTTTTCTTAAAAATCTTCAGTGATGGAAACTCTACAACTTTACTAAGTAATCAACAGTAGTGCATCAATGTCTCTCCTGTTAGGAAATTTGATCTTACTGAAACTTGAGCCTATTATTTCTAGTCCATGGATATTGAGAGCAAAGCTTTTCTTTTCCCTTTGCAACAGCTTTTTCCTGTACTTGGAGACTGTTATCATGTTTTTCTCAGTCATCATCATTGTTAAAGCCAAATGACTCTAAATCTTTCGATCTTTCCTCATAGGTCTTGTCTTCTAGACCTCTGATCATTCTTGTTTCTATCATTTGGACTCTCTCCAATTGTCTTACAACCTTCTGGAAAATGGTATTTCAACACAGGCAACGTAGCACCAAATAAAATAGAACAATGACTTTCTGTGTCTTTCAAGATATATGGATATCTCTTGATCTTGGTTTTGCATGAATACATGAGTGCATGATTCTGTTCATTCATTTTTGTTTTAAGATCTCGTAAGTACAGTAATATGTCAAAATGTATTTGGCTCTTCAAAGACTCAAACTGAAACTTTTAATTCCTTAAATATTCTAGTTAATTGCAAAGAGTCTGTTGGGCTGTCAGACAAAGTCACATATACAAGCTCCTGTCTTCCACAAATTTTCTCCCTTGGCTAATGGGCCACTACATTAGCATACCCGCTATCATGCTGCAGAAATTACATGGTTTTATTCAAAGTTTTTAGATGTTATTACTGGCGTCTATTTATCACCAGGTAAAAATCTACATTTTACATAGGATAGGGTTACAAGAAGGTGATTGCATCATGAAACTGGAAAGTAGAGCAAGAGAAGGTGAACAGAGGATGAAGAATACCAGCAGCAAATTCCAGCACTATTAGAAATTGAATATTCTAAGTGTGAATGAAGAAATGTAAGCCTTACTTCTCAGAAAGAATTAAAGAAATTTAAAGATTTTTTTGATCTTGGAAAGCATGTAAATTTTTAAAGAGATTGATTTCACTGAAGAATTTTAAAACTTTGCAGGTAAACTTTGGAGCCCTTGTAAAAGATTGTAGCAAAAATGCATGAGTGGCTAGAATCATTTAAGAAAGTTCAATGAATCTTCAGTGGGAGATCAGATTACAGTAGAAATCAAAGACTGGAAAGTGAGACAAAAGTCCTAGAGCACTCAGACCTAAACTTAGAAAAAAAGCCATTAAAATTTTTTCAGTTAAAAAGAAGAGCAAGGCAAAAATTCAAGTTTTGGAGAGAAAACAAGAAAATTATATAAACTGAAATATATGAAGAGAAAAAAAAAATGCATAAGAGTCTGAAAAAACATGATGAGACTTTATAATCAGAAAGGACTACCTAGAGTGTGGAAGTAAAATCAGGTGTAAACTGAGTTCAGCTTTTTGGAAGGAGCTGTTTTATTCATAAGGATCAAAAGTGTTTTGCTTAAGTCCTTAGACAAAAATTGAAAACACCTGAAAGGAAAGCAGTGTGTCTGTTGTACATAGAGCTCCTGGGAACTGAGAAGTTTAAACAGAAGACGAACTCTTCTTACGTATATTATTTACAGGTAAATAAATCTACTGAAGTTGTGGGAAAGAATTTTGTAAAAATGTCACATTGAGTATGGATAAGTAGAATTTACATTTACTCTGGAGATTCATGTCTTGCAGGGTGATGGTATATGAACTAGATTTGAGAGTTTAGCAGATCTGTCTGGGAGACAGAAAAGCAGCAAAGGAGGCATTTGGCCTGGAAGTGCAAAACAGACAACAGCAGCCACATATACCTCATTATGTGAACAAGCTGCTCTGACTGTAGGTAGCCTGTAGAAGACAACAGTTCCAGGAATGTACTCAAATTCCCAGCCAGGTTTTCCAGCCTGCATCAAAAACTTTGACATGGAGATAACCTACTGACTATAAAAAACAAAGGTAATTCAGAGCCACTAAGGAGGGTCCGCATGAGGTCCAGACACAGTACTGGCCATCATGTATGGATCCTCAGACCATCCTGTTAGTTCATGCTGTTGAAGCTCATACTTTGGGCTTTGGAAGCACTTGATATAAGAGTCTCCTAGCTTTGCCCTTCCTAAAAGAAACTCTCTGTTGAATAATTAAGCATAGAAATGTAGGCAGATTGTATACAGGCTTCCTGGAAACACAGAATATCTTTGGAAGACAGATGTGAAATTCTACTTTATCTTTCCTTACACAATTCACTTTTATTAGAGTTGATTAAATTTTGATTAAATGTGAGTGCTGTACAGCTTCTTTGTATTTCTGCATTAACACATGAACTGACAATTGTATCCTGCTTTGACATACACCTTAAAAATCAATTAAAGAATAAGAAAGAAAAGGTAATATATGCCATTACAAGAACATAATTTCTACATGAACTGAAAACTTGCCAAGTTTAAGAATCTTAAAGGCAGCCTGAGTTTGAACATTGGCTTCAAACATAAAAAGCCGAAAAAAAGAAAGAAAAAACTCTTCCCAGAGAACAGAAAAACAACACAACAGCTTTNTGTTGTGTTTTTTTTTTTTTTTTTTTTTTTGTACATAAATAAAACTTTCATTACTCTGCATCTCTCTATCTGACTATCTTTCCAATTTGCTGAAACATCACTTGGTGATTACTTCCTAAATACGTCTTCTAGAGTGTTTGAGAATTTCTAGATTTCTGTAACCCAGCTTGTTCCCAGTACCTGTTGAGTTTAGTCATGCTCCCAGCAGACCCTGTGCTTTGATTTTGCAGGCCAATAACCTGTATTAGTTATTCTGCAGCTTCTATCCATCTATCTATGAAGGTTTTCTCTTACAAAGGATAGAAAGAAAAAAGAAGGTTGTCAAGGCACGGTTGGGATACATCCCAAATTAGAAAAGGAAACAATTGTGTCATTCAGTCTGTCTTGTCCTCCATAGGCAGCATATCCTCTCATCTACCTACCAAAAAAAAAAACCATATAATGTCAATGACAGTTGAAAAAATCTGAGTGGCAGTTTTTAGCATGTTTATTGAGGTTACAATAGTTTTGTGTTACACTTATTTAGTCCCTGTGGCCTGGACAAAAAACACTAATATATTTCTGTTTAGGCCACTGATCTAACATTGCAAGACAAAAGAAAATCACTTCCTCCTTACTTCATTTCATTAGACCCAGTGAATGAATACTGGCTTTATTTTTATATCCAGTTTTCAGTTCCAATATCCTTAATGCTTTTCATTTGTTCACACATAAGCCAGACAAAAACTGACTTCATATAACTAAGGACATGGTTCAGGTTCTGCACACAGCTTTAAGGACAAATACAGCTCTGCTGTATATGGAAGGAGCCAAGGTACCAAAGAGAACTTTGATAAGCAGATTACGGTGACTATTGTGTCATCATTCAATTTGCTTAAAGAATTAAAAGTATCTTTCTGCCATCTGTTCATCTTAAAGGGAATATCCATTTTGTTGTTATGTAGATTCCATGATTAATTATGCAGTTGAACACACAAAAAGTCAGAGAACTTGGACACCTATATAAGCACATACATGTGTATATAATAATATAAATATATATATTGGTAGTATAATTTATTTTCCCATTAATCACATCTGGAAGGACTCAGAAAAGAGTTATTTAGAGATTTAAATTATTAGTAAACTTCACCTTGCTGGAGATTAACCCCAAAGTGTCTCAACATATTCTGAGATTAGAGTTGTTAGTTCTTCTGCGTTCTTTGGTTCTTCTTCACAGAAAGTAAGGAAATTGTTTATTTATTTATTTATTTTTTTTCTGGGAGTTGACATATCTAGTGCTGTATGTTTCTGGTTAGTGAAGATTCAAAACTCAAAAGAGTCATTTTCTCATGCCATTTTTAACACTACAGTTACCAGAGCCTGGAACTGAGCTCTACTTATATCATTTTACATTACTTTCGTAACATATAAAGGTCACAGAAGTATGTGGAAGAAACAACCAGAGAATATTTTCTGAAAAAGGAGTTTCCATGATCATTACTACTGTATATTTACAGGATGCTTCTGCCTCAGAAGGCGGCAAGGGAATATGCCAGGAGCTGACCAGAGAGCGCGAAACTAGGACAATTCTTATTTCACAGAGTATAAAAGAGCATAAATGTAAGTCTGATCTAGTGTTTGCTTCCAACTGGAAAATCCATCCTTTTTTCCAGAATACAGATAACCTGATGCAAAATCAGCCCCTCTAAATCTCATTCAGTTTTGCCCAGTATTCCAGAATTAAGTGATATAAGAGAAGATTGGATCTCCCTTCTCATTGTAAAGAGAAGTGAACTTTTGATTTCTCTTCTGTTACAATTATATAATTGATTTTTTTTTTTTACTATTAGTATGACTGCATAGGTATAACCACACCAATTGGAGAGCATAGCTAGTAATGCATGTTGTAAGGGAAAAGCTTATTTCCTCTTCCTCTATGATCACGAGTCTGTAAAATAATAAATGTGGAATTGAACTAGTTTTATTTCAAGACAAAGGAAAGAGGTGGGGGCAGGAGTCTTGCATCTAACCGTAGGCCCAAGGGGTAGGACAGGAAAACAAACACAGAACAGGATCAAAGGATACCTTAGAAGGACTAACAAAACCTGTGCTTTAAGTAGTCAAGAAATTGAAGCTGACATAAAGTCAGTTAAATGAAGTGCAGAGCTCATCTGGTGTCTGCAGCAAAGGCTAGTCACTGCTGTATTTCCACTTGTAAATAAATCTTTGTGTGTAAGAGAGAAACAGAAACAACCACAAAGAGTATCCTGTCACTATAAATAAAACTCTTTACTTCTCATGGGGTGCTGTGTTTATATCATGGGAACTCCCAGGTCAGCTTCATTCAATGCACCAGTGTAGCAGCATAAAAATTGCAAAAAGAGGTGAATATTAATCATAGAATCATATAATCACAGAAATATAGAATGGTTTGGGTTCGAAGGGACCTTAAAGCCTGCACAGTTCCAATCCCTTGCCACGGGCAGGGTTGCTACCCCCCAGATCAGGCTGCCCAGGGCCCATTCAGCCTGGCCTTGAACACATCCAAGGAGGGGGGAGGGGGCATCCACAGCTTCTCTGGGCAGCCTATGCCAGGGCTTCACCGCCATCTGAGTAAAAAATTTCCTCCTAACATCTAATCTAAATCTCTTGCCTTTTTGTTTAAAACCATTCCCCCATTTCCTATCACTGTCTGCCCATGAAAAAAGTCACTCTCCCTCCTGTTAATAAGCTCCCTTTAAGTACTGGAAGGCTTCAACGAGGCCTACTCCCAGAGCCTTCTCTTCTCCAGGCTCCCTCAGCCTTTCTTCATAGCAGAGGTCCTCCAGCCTCTGATGATTTCTGTGGCCCTCCTCTGGACCTGCACCAGCAGCTCCAGGTCTTTCTTGTGCTGGGGACCAGGCCTGGATGGGGCCTCATGAAAGCACAGCAGACCTTGGTGGCCAGTCCTCTTTTGGTGCAGCCCAGGTTACAGTTGGCCTTCTGGGCTGCAAGTGCACACTGTTGGCTCATATCAAGCTTTTCATCTACCAGAACCCCATAATCCTTCTGTGCATTAACTTGGAAGGGAAGGTAGATGTTCTACTGCCAGCCACGATATTTACATCAAATTTAAAATAAACCCTTCTCTATTTCTCAGCTTTGTCAAATTTCCCTGAGGAGCTCACTGTCATGGACATTATCAGGATGAGTGGAAAAGGGATGGTAATCAATATTTTTATAGTATCTTAAAGCTCTAACTTTTCTTGATAATTGCATTAGACCTCACTTCTGTACTTCTCTGTACATGTGCAAGATGGGAAGAAGGGAGAAATCTCTACTATATTGAAACTATGTCCCTGAGTTGAAAGAAACCAGGTTCAACTAGATAAGAAAGAGAAAAATCAATTGCAAGGTGTCTTGGGCACTTCTGGAATCACAGAAACTTGCAATTTATTCAAATTTCTTTTTTTTTTTTTTTTTTAAGCATTATTTAACTTTAATTAATTCATGATGAACACAGAATAGTTCTCAGTGTAGTTAATGCTGGAAAATAAGAACAATCCTACCTTAATTTCTGTCTGCTTTGCATAAAGTTTCCAAGTTTGTGGCTCTAAAAAATTTCAATACTTTTTTTTCCAATTGCCAGTTCTGTAAGGAGTGGGTCCTTCTCCCTTAATAGCAAACCTTTACATGTGAACAAATAAATGGGGATTTAGTCAATGTAGCTGGCAGCGATTACAGTACAGGTCTGGTGACTAAATACAGGCTTTCAGTTAAAGATGGAATGAAGAACTCCCCAAAATACAAACCAAGTATTTTGTCTGCCCCCATACTGAATATAAAAAGAATGTATAGCAACTCCTTCAGATAAAGACACATTCATTTCAGACACACGTTTAATCAGATTAATCTTATCCTTTCTTTACTAGGGCTAGCTGCTGAGAGTCCTTCTTTGTAGAAGGTCAGCCTGACCTCTGGAGGTGTCTGGGTCCACTTCTGGTGACTATAAAAATAGCCTCTGTGATACTTAAGGCATAGCACTTATATCTCATTCTCCTAAATTTAAATTTAGCTGAGATGCAATACATTCTTTTTAACCCAAATCTGAGTGGAAAAGAACAAAAGAAAAGATGTTCAGTGAAGTTTTTCTATTACTTCATGCAAGGTTGAGCCCAACTTGAACTAAACTTTGAGAGGAAGGATTAAGTCATTTAGTAGCTATTTAACCCAGATGTACTATTCAGGTTATCTGAAACATAACAGGTCAGCTACCATTGATCACAGTCACAGGTATAGGTGTGGTTTGTACAAAGCAATGTGACATAGCTAAAGCATCATCATTCATGTCAATGTAGCGCTATCTCTGCCGACATATCTCAATGAACATGGGTTCCTTTTCCTTCTTCTTTTTAATTTTTGATTTATTATTATCATTTTGGTTTCTTTGCTTCTTTTCCTGCACCCATAAAGAAAGAAAAAATCCTAGGTGTAAACAGACTTCCTTGCCTGACTGCAGACCAAAAGAGAGTATACAAAACAGGGCTTACAGGCTGTTAAGATGATAATTGCTTATAGAACTGCTAGAGCATAGCATCATTTCAGACTAGTCCACCTGAGAAATTCAACTTCAGTAAGCCTGAAGAGTGACTGAAATAAATTAGGAGATCTGAAAGATTCAGAATTGCATCAAGCCTAGATGAGCAAGAGGAAGTGAATCAGATAAATACATTAATACACACATGGTGACAGATGAGGCAGATGACATTTTATGCTCCTTTAAACTGACTGATGAAGATCAGGCAAATTAGAAATAGCTGTGGACAAGTTCAAGAACGTTTTCTAGTGTGAACTGAAAGGGAATCTTAAGGAGACGATATCAAGCATACACATGGAAAAGAGAAAAGGGTCCCTGTAAGAAAATGCTGTGCTGTCTTTGAAAAGTTTAGAGAGACATTTGAGGCTATACAAGGTGAGGTGAAACACAGTAATAACATGGAAGGTCTAACAACAAGAATAAAGATAGGGACTTTTCAGCAAAGGGAGTTAAATTTACAATTTAACATAAAAATGTTTTGTAAAAAGTACTTTGTGAGAAATTGTCAGAGAATAGCAAGCTGTTTTAGAAAATGGCAAAACCATTCAACTAAAATACCTGATAGAAACAGTACTCTACAAAGGAAGCTGTATCATTGGAGGAAGTATGACATTATGTGTCCTAAGATCTGACAGAGGTTGAAATATATTACAGGGGGAAAAAAAAAAAAAAAAGACCTTATTGGAAGGACATTTTTATTACCATTGGCTAGCTTTATAGATGGATATAGAAGGAAAGAGAGTTCTAGTGACTTTCGTCGATCAGCCTGAATATGGAATCCAGATGGCATTTCATTCATAATCAGGTTGTGGCATTTTGGCTCTGTTCCTGGCTTATCTGAAGTAACGACTTTCTGCTGCATATCATCTAGGAAGAAAAATATTGCAAAAATGGGACAGCAAATGTTTAAGAAAGATAAAATTTGTTTTGTTTGAAACACTTGCCATGTCGGAATCCCTGCTGAAAGAATATATAAAAATTGTGCTTGTGCTTACCACTGTTTTCAGTTCATTGTAGTGTCAGCCAATTCAACAGCCTTTGAACATTTCCTCCAGCGTTCTCCACCTAAGTCCTTTGGATTAATTCTAAGAAAATTCTGATTCTCTTTTTCTTAGACTTTCCATGAGCAGTTTAATGGGTCAGTTACTGTACATTTGGAATATAGGCATTCAGGTGAATCAGTACCTTTCTGTGACTGGAGAGGTGGATTAATCGAATTCAGTGCTGCCCACAGAGATTAAACCAGATCATGTGTAGTGGCTGCAAAATAAATACCATATAACATCAGTTGTAATAGACAAGACGTGCCCTACCTGTCTAGTCAAGCAGGAGAAAAGACACTGCAGCATCATGTCAGGAAACAAATTCAAGGCATCAATTTAAGGGGAAAAAATAAAAAAAAATGGCAGCTATCTTTTGAAATATTGTGTCATTGTATCTTTCTTTTGCTTTTTCAGTTAAGATGTTCTTATTTTAAAGACTCAACTATTCTAAAGTGAGTTGTGGAAACAAACTTTCCCACAGCCTGAGTCTGTGTTTCTTTTGTTCCGCAGCACATGAAAATTTTATTTTCATATTCACTCTTTAGATTTCCCTAGTTGATATCCATACAGCGACGGTGAAAATAATCTTCATCTACATTTTACTAAATCATGAGAGCTTGATATTATTGCAGTGGGACATTTCACGCTGTATTGTGGGGGCACTCTTTTTGTCACTGACACAGAATAATGCAATAGTGTTAGTTATGGAGATCATCAAATTCAGGTAATTATTGCTGCCACATGCTTTCCTGAAGATAAAAATATTAAACAGTACCATTTTAAATACTGACATGCTTATGAATATGTCCTTTTTAAACAGCACTTGATTTTCAGATGAAAGATGAGAATTATGAAAGTGGGGAAAATCTCAGCGACTGGATAAAATTAAAAAAAAAAAAAGGAAGGAAAAATCATGTTACAAATAAAGAAATACATTTTGTTTTATTGGAAAAGAATCCACTCATTCCTCTGAACTATTTGGTTTGCAAGAAATTTTTTTATGGTAAAACATAACTTTTATTTAGTGTCCTTTTAGTTCAATTTAATAGTGGGTCAATAGAGAATTTCAAAAGCCATTTAAAAAGAAAAAAGCGAACTCTGTCTAAGTGGTTTAACCTTTGTAGTACTTTATTTTCTGCTCCTCTTTTTGTATTGAGGTTGTTAACAAAATTTGTCTTGACTTCACAATTAGCTTCAGACTTCATACAATGATTTTTTTTTTTTCTAGAATTTATAAGTAACCAAAAATAAAAACACCTGCTATCCTATCCATAAATTCTGCATAGAATACTGAGGAAGCAGAGTCCTCAGAAACTTAAAAAGCAGACATATAGTTTAGCTGTTTAAATACTGATTTAGATATCCAAATTTATGCATAGATACGTTAAACTCCTGAGCATGAAAACTCCTGTGCATGAAAAACTGGCTGGATGGCCGGGCCAACACAGTGGTGGTGAATGGAGTCAAATCCAGCTGGCGATGTGTTAAAAGTGGTGTTCCCCAGGGGTCAGTACTGGGGCTGGTCCTCTTTAATAGCTTAATTAATGAACTGGATGAAGGCATTGAGTACACCCTCAGTAAGTTTGCAGATGACATCAAGTTCAGAGGAAGTGTTGGTCTGCCTGAGGGAAGGAAGGCTCTACAGAGGGATCTGGATAGCTTACATAGATGGGCTGAGGCCAACTGCATGGAGTTCAACAAGACAAAATGTCGGATCTTGCACTTTGGTCACAATAACCCCATGTAACACTACAGGCTTGGGGCAGAATGGCTGGAAAGCTGTGCAGAGGAAAAGGACCTGGGGGTGCTGGTTGACAACTGGCTGAATATGAGTCAGTAGTGTATGCGGTTGGCCAAGAAGGCCAACAGTATCCTGGCTTACATTAGGAATAGTGTGGCGAGCAGGACTAGGCAGGTGATTGTCCCCCTGTATTCAGCACTGGTGAGGCTGCACCTTGAGTGCTGTGTTCAGTTTTGGGCCCCTAAACTACCAGGACATGGAGGCCCTGGAGTGTGTCCAAAGAAGGGCAACAAAGTTGGTGAAGGGCCTGGAGCATGTCTGATGGGGAGTGGCTGAGGGAACTGGGGCGGTTCAGTCTGGGGAAGAGGAGATTTGGGGGAGAGATCATTGCTCTCTGAAAGGAGGTTGCAGTGAGGTGGGGGTCAGCCTCTTCCCCAAGTGACAACAATAGGACGAGATGTAATGGCCTCAAGCTATGCCAGGGGAGGTTCAGGTTGGATGTTATGAAAATCTTCTTCTATGAGAGAGTGGTCAGGCATTGGAGCAGGCTGCCCAAGCTGATGTGGTTGTAGAGCCACTCTCCATCATATTTGAAAAGTTGTGGCTGTCAGGCGAGGTCTCCGGTGACTGGAAAAGGGGAAACATCACTCCCATTTTTAAGAAAGGGAGAAAGGAAGACCCGGGAAACTACAGGCCGGTGAGCCTCACGTCTGTGCCTGGGAAGATCGTGGAGCAGATCCACCTGGAGGAGATGCTAAGGCACATGCGAGATGAGGAGGTGATCCAAGATAGCCAGCACGGCTTCACCAAGGGCAGGTCGTGCCTGACCAATCTGGTGGCCTTCTATGATGGAGTGACAGCATCAGTGGACCAAGGAAGTGCGACAGATGTCATCTACCTGGATTGTGCAAGGCCTTTGACATGGTCCCGCACCATATCCTTATCTCTAAACTGGAGAGATATGGATTTGATGGGTGGACTGTTTGCTGGATAAAGAACTGGCTGGAGGGTCGCAGCCAAAGGGTTGTAGTCAATGGCTCTACGTCCAGAGCGGTCATGAGCAGTTTCCCCCAGGGATTCTGTCTTGGGACCAGTGCTCTTCAACATGTTTATTGACAACTTAGACTGTGTGATTGAGTGCACCCTCAGCAAGTTTGCTGATGACACCAATCTGAGTGGTGTCCATTTTGGACTTTACATGTCCATTTGTGTGCATAAGTATGCATGTTGTTCTTATGAAATCTCTGTGTTACTAAATACATGTCTTTCCAGAAGAAAGTTAAATTAGCAAACAAGATAACTTAGAGTAGATATTGCATTTAATATATTTTGTCCTTACAGAGAGTACTTAAACCTGTTCTATTCTCGATGTAGAGAAAGAAAGTTGACCAAAAGAGAGGAAAAAAAAAATTGTTACCTTGAGGAGTTGGCTGAAATGGCACTGTGGACTTAGAAAGGTAGTAATTTGTCTTGACTTTGGTATAATAGAGGGCTGCAGTGTATTGGGAAACAAAGCCAGCCTGGGGGATATCAATGGACATGGAGGATACAATGACTGTGAAGTCATTGTCTGAAAGAATATGGGAGACTGAGGCAGGTGTCTAGGGCAGGTGAATACTAAGACTGACTGGAAAGGGGGAGAAAAGGGAAAAGTTGAAATGCATTGTGTAAAGGGTATCTCAAAAGCCGAAAGAAATTGGAAGAATTTTTCACAACCTGATGTTGGGGCCACCAGGGCACTCGCAGGCCTTCAAGGCCCTGACCAGCTTTGCTGCCAGTCAACAGCTTCCTTTGATCCAGGAGACCATTTTGTTTGAGATCTGATCCTGCTTGTTTGACCTCAGCTCCCAGCCCATCCACCTTCATAGGGCAGCCTCTGACCAGTGGAGCAAGAGAAGTGAAGGATGGATAGGAAGATCCCGTAAATGATTATGACCATGACAAAAAGGAGTAAAAGGAAAGACTCAGTCATGTTACTCTCATATCAAACTCAACATTCAAAATTAGATAACGCCCTTCAGCTGATCTTTTTTGTGCCTCGATATACCTACCTCTATAGCAAATTGCAGGCTGTGTTGCAAAGATAAATATATTCATGCCTACACAGCAGACAGATGGTGCATTGATGAGAACTGCTGAAAAGCTTTGGAATAAATACATTATTCTGTCTTCAAAATAATAGTTGAATAATATGTGGTAAACATCATGAGACTTTCTTGCTTGATGAAGAAAAAAATAGCATTTAATAAGTGCTCGCTAAGCAAGTACTCACCTTCTGGCACTGGAAGAGGCAATGGAGAATTATTAGCATAATAAATTGGAACCAATCAGAAAAATAGCCTGCCTGGATTCCTTTGTTTGTGTGTTTGTTACACTTTCACAAATGGACTGACATCCCAGCTTATCTTTTTATTCCTACCTTCATCCTTAAAACATGAATGTGTAGATATTTGTATATTGACCGCAATTTACTAGAGTGAAATATTACATCATTTGACATGGTCCCGCACCATATCCTTATCTCTAAACTGGAGAGATATGGATTTGATGGGTGGGCTGTTCGTTGGATAAAGAACTGGATGGATGGTCGCAGCCAAAGGGTTGTAGTCAATGGCTCTACGTCCAGAGCGGTCATGAGCGGTTTCCCCCAGGGATTCCATCTTGGGACCGGTGCCCTTCAACATGTTTATTGACGACTTAGACTGTGTGATTGAGTGCACCCTCAGCAAGTTTGTGATGACACCAAGCTGAGTGGTGCAGTTGATACCCCTGAAGGAAGGGATGCCATCCAGAGGGACCTGGACAGGCTGTAAAAGTGGGCCCACGAGAACCTGATGAGGTTCAACAAGGCCAAGTGCAAAGTGTTGCACTTGGGTCAGAGCAATGCCAGGTATGTGTACACACTGGGAGAAGAACTTCTTGAGAGCAGCCCTTGTGTGTTGTGATCAACGAAAAGCTGGACATGAGCTGCCAGTGCACTCTTGCAGCCAGGAAGGCCAATGGCATCCTGGGCTGCATCAAGAGAGGGGTGGCCAGCAGGGAGAGGGAGGTGATGGTGCCCCTCTACTCTGCCCTTGGAAGGCCTCACCTGGAGTACTGTGTCCAGGCCTGGGGCCCCCAGTACAGAGGGGATGTGGAGCTGTTGGAGCGGGTCCAGAGGAGGGCCACCAAAATGATCAGAGGGCTGGAGCACCTCTCCTATGAGGAAAGGTTGAGGGAGTTGGGACTGTTTAGCATGGAAAAGAGAAGGCTCCGGGGAGACCTCATTGCGGCCTCCCAATACTTAGAAGGAGACTACAGGCAGGAGGGGGGCCTACTTTTTACATGGGTCGATAATGGTAGGGCAATGGGGAATTGGCTAAAACTGAAAGAGGGGAGGTTTAGGCTGGACATCAGGAAGAAATTCTTCACTGAGAGAGTGGTGAGGCACTGGAACAGGCTACCCAGAGAAGCTGTGGATGCCCCATCCCTGTCTGTGTTCAAGGCCAGGCTGGATGGGTTCCTGGGCAGTTTGATCTAGTGAGCTAGTGGTTGGCAGCCCTGTCCATGGCAGGGGGTTGGAACTAGATGATCTTTCCAACCCAAGCCATTCTATGATTCTATGATTCTATGATCATGTAATTCAACAGGTTTGATAGTTCCTGTGATGTGTTAAATACAATAGGAAGTAAAAAGATGGAACTCACCTAAAGACTAGTTGAGAGTGGTATAAAATGGATTGTTGACTTCTCCTATGATAAGAACATTCTTTCTTAGAGGAAATCAAAATCCCTGCTATTATATGAAAATTTTATTCCTTGTAAAAAAAAAAATTATTTGGATAAGTGATAATGTATATTGTAGATTTATTAAGACGGAAGAGACCTCCCTATGAGCAAAATTTAAAGTTCTCATTAGACTCATTTGAGCATAGCATTTGAGCTTTATTGTCTACCTTACTGTTTGCTCAATTAAAGTGTGAACTTCCCTCACAATAATGCATCAAGACTCAAACTGCCTAGCAGATCATTTGGGCATCCCCAATAACTGCTTATTTAAAAAATTATTCTCACTGCAGTCTGATACAGAAAGGAACACAATGAATTGTCCTAACGTACTACAGCTCATGTTTAAGAAATCTGTTTTTCCTCAGGAGTCTTCTGACCTTAACTGAAATTATACAGGCATACTGTGTTTCATGCATTTGTTCTTCTCAGGTTTTCCATACATATTTCTGAGTCTGTTTAAATAATGGAAAAAGTCATATCTGCGTTCTATGGACTCAGTCTTTTCTAACAATCACTACATTTTGAACATTGGCTAGCCTAAAAAAGCAGGAGTTGAGTTATGCAAAGACTAAATTATCCCTTTGGCTAATTTTATATATCACAAACTCTCAGCCAAATCACTGCTTAGATATTTTGGATATCGTGTATGCTCGTATAAATGTTAATACATGAGCAAAATTTACCGCCGTTATTGCTGTCAGTGACTATTCGCTTCAAAATAAAGAATGAAGCTGAGTGAAGTTCTTTGTGTCTCTGCATAGCTTCAAAGTACTGTCAAGTTGTATGAAATTCTAAAAATTCTAAATTTGATAAAAAAATTGTTATTTAACCCAAATCAAAATATGTGAACAGAAAAAAGAGTAAAACCTTTTATTTCCCATCCCTGTCCTCCAAGGTGTTTGACTTGATCTTGTCTTCTTTTCATTTCCAAACTGCTTTTGTTGGCACACAGCATTTTTTTTCCCCTATTTGTGTATTTGGATGCTTGTTTCATTTTTCACTTTTGTTTTTCCGCCTTGAAATTAAACTGTTTGTCAAATTGATAATGGGCACAGTCACAATGTAAATAGTTAATGATGGTGTTGTCTGTAGGGGATTTCTCTGGGTACAATGTCCCTTGTCTATGCAACCATACACTTGACTTGCGCATTCCAAAGCCCTTCACAAAGGGCAGTGCTTTTGCTTGTCTAAATAGTACATGATTACCTCAGTTAGTTTTGTGGCTATGGTAATGTTCATTTTATGAGCTCAATCTGGTTCTGAGCCATCTGAACTTCAAATTCCAGATGCCTTATCCCTAGTACTACCCTCTCATATACTGTGTACACATGTGTACATTGCAGACTGCATTGGAAAGACTCACATTTGCTCTCAAAGTCACACTGTGCTCTCCTGTGCTCTCCATATTTGCCAGCTTTACAGAAGAAGGTGTGTGTATGTAAAGGGTACTGTTAATAGAATCACAGAATCATGGAAAGGCTTCGGCTGGAAGGGACCTCAAAGATCATCTAGTTCCAATCCCCCTGCTGTGGACAGGGCTGCCAACCACTAGGTCACTAGATCAAACTGCCCAGGAACCCATCCAGCCTGGCCTTGAACACATCCAGGGATGGGGCATCCACAACTTCTCTGGGTAGCCTGTTCCAGTGCCTCACCACTCTCTCAGTGAAGAATTTCTTCCTGATGTCCAACCTAAACCTCCACTCTTTCAGTTTTAGCCCATTCCCCCTTGTCCTATCATTACCTACCCACGTAAAAAGGACCTCTTTTCTCTGTGTAAATAGGAGCTCTGCATAGATGAGAAGAGAGGGATAACACAGTTTTGGCTAACACAACTTCTTTTATTATAATAGAAAACTACTTTGTTTTAACAATTCACTTGTTCCCTACTAAACAAGTAATTTCTTACATTATTGTTTCATTGCCACATGACACACAGAAAACAGCAAAGATAATGGGAGATGGAGCTAAATCTGCCTTGAACTATTGCCTGTTTACTCACTAGAACAAAAAGTAGGTGTTAGAGTTCTTTCATTTACCATAAATGTGTCTTCGAGTTAGTCAACTCTACCTGCCTGCTAACTTGGGGATAATAAAATATATACCTACCCCACAGGGATGCTGTGATGCTTAATGAACTAATTAGTACTGTTCTGTGCTCTGATGGTAGAAGGTACCTATATTTCTGTTTAGAGTTACATATAGCTAGCACTTTATCTATTGCCTTAGGAA
>VXAV01009174.1:6426-19453 GCA_013399715.1 Alectura lathami | reverse complement strand
AAAAAAAAAAAAAAAAGGAAAAAAAATGAGATATTGTTATTCTTGGATTACTAGATAAGGAAACTAGATTAAGCAATTTAATTGCAACTCAAAAGCAAAACCGGTAGAGGCACATCCAGTTGTCACAATTTCTCCTCAGTGTTCTTTGTTCAAATAATCCAGTCCTAAATATCTTTCTAGCTCAATCATCCATCAGCTGATAGATCCTCATGGCATACATCACACAGGAACAGGAAGAGATACATAGAGTTCCTGTTTGAGATTACTTGTCTCTTTTAAATACAAAAATGGCATTTCTAATAACAGGGATTTGCAGAAGAGAGGAAAAACAACAACAACAACAACAAAACAGAAAACAATAAAGGAGACAAGGTCCCACCCCATTTTGTAAACTGGAAGGACTTCAGCTAATGCTCCATAAAAAAATGGCTTAATATACAGTTATTACAAAGCTTCAGTTTTTTGACAGATTAAGTGCTATTAAATCACTTTCCTCTGAAGGCACTAAAAGGTCACAAGATGAATTAGTTCAGGCCATCTTAGCTTACTCCTCAGCACATTGCTCCACTAAGAAGAGAAGGGGATAAAAAAAAGAAAACTGAACTGGAAATTATGACTCTCTAAATGTCTACAGGATGCGAAGCTGTGAAGAATGACAGTGCCTTGTCACAAGGAGGCAGATGGGCTTTTATCAGCTTGCAGAGCAATTTCCTTCCTTTTTTATTTATTTTTTTTTCTTTCTCTTTTCTCTCTGTCCCTTTTTTTTTCCCTCCCCTTTGGTAGATTCTGATCCATAATGTTGCACCCTGCCCTTTAGGAGGAATTTTCCAGTTGAAAAGATCAGCAGGCATATCCTTGCTTATTACTTAGAACATGTACTTAGCTTGGATGCAATATATATATATTTTTTAACAATAGAGATGGAATGTACACTGTTTTGAAGTCATGTCTCAAATAGGAAAGAAAACTTCCCTTCTGTGGGGATTTCGTATGCATTTTGGTAAGGATGGTGTCTCATGCCTTATGATGTTTATTTTTCTGTTTTCTCAAGGCATTTACACATTGAAAGCAAAGGCTGTAGGTGTATATTGTTTCCAGTACTGTCTTCTCTATACAGATTGATGACTCTGCCCTCAGCGAAGATATTCCCGTATTACAAGGTCAGTGTAAATGGGATCAAAACAGAATCCGTGATGAAGTTTTCACTAAATCTCTGGTGCATTTTTGGCTTCAGAGATGGCAGGAATGGCTCATGCCATTGGGATTTGTATGCAGACTCTGCTAGGGGCTGAACTTCCTCACAGAAAGCAAAAAAATCCAGTACTTAACAACACTTTATCCTTAATTCAGCCTACTGAGTCTAAAAGTTGTCAGCCACACACTGTATTTCTCTACTCAGAGCTTGAGAACAGTGGGGGACCTTTACATTCAATAGGCCAAGAGTTGCATTACTTCAGCACAATTGATGGAGAAAGGATAGATCAGTGACCTCAGCGTTTTGGATTTCTTTAAATTTTAATGGATGAATGTCATGGCTGTCACATCTTTTCAATGCTGATTTTTTTTCCTTTATCATCTACATTTCTACTTTTCTCCCATTTTGCAGATCTAAGCCTTCCTTCCTACTCCTAACAACTTGTGAGCTCATCAGCTCCAACAGCGTTGATACTTTTTGTGTACACCACCTTCTTTTGTATTGTAGAACAATCTTGACTCAGCAAGGTTCTTAAATATGTCCCCAACTTTAAGTGTATAAATAATGGGGGTAAAGTCAATGGAAGTCATCATGGCTTAAATTTTGACATGTACTTAATGCACATGCACATGTATTGGGTCTTCCTTTGTATTAAAAACTTGTTGGTATGACAACACCTCTCCCTCAAAGCTGTTATTGATCTTCTGAATCGATCTTTATCACAGATGTGGGAGTAATACTGTAAACAAAGAACGGCTGAATACTAGGTCTGAAAAACGAAAAACATGAGGGTTGTTTAAATGAAGTAGCCCATCCACCATCGGGTTACACTTCAAAACACAGCCCAAGTACTCAAGTAAGTTTTCATCAACTTTAGGTGGACACATTTGTAATAGCAGTGTATCAGTTCTACAAGGATTAAGGTGAGACCAAGGACAACACACCTGAAAACACTGGCACACGAAGACTTAGTCTCTAAATCCAGCTGTACCAGTAAAGCTACCTTCTGAGCACAGTTTTCAGTAAAAGGAATTCATATGGACAGACGTTTATTCCCTCATGAAATAAATCCCTTATAAATCTCATCCACAATGATCAGAGCTTTATCCACATATCAAAAATAATAAATAAATAATTTGCAGCAAATACAGTGAATGAGGAACAATTTCCATGAAAACTAATTTCAGTTACGTATTTAGAAAATTCATAAACAACTTGTGGAATAGAATATCACTTCCAACTGGATTATGACTTCTGCTGATAATAATGTTCAACCATCATTTTTTTCTACTCAGAAAAGGCTAGTACTATTGAGATCTCTTTCTTTGATCCCTTAAATGCTGAGTCCTCTCTTCTAGGAGACAAGTTTTAACTCCACTGCAAACCAAAATCACGTTCCTAACCACAAGCTGGACTCTGAGAAGCAAAGTCTGACCTTACCTGGGCAGCCATCAACATATACAATAAAATAAAACTATAGGTTAATAACATTACAAAAGGAACAGATGCATTTGTCTAGTCATTAAACTCAGTTTCTAGTCCATTTTTTTATGTACTTCTGTTTCCCTCTTGGCCTGACAAGAATTACATTACTTCTTACATTATTTAGAAAAGTAATAGGTCAAAAAATGTATGCATGATGCTGATTAAAAATAAATAAATAAATAAAAATAACATGTTGCTAATACAAATAAATATTTGAAGGTTTGACATTCTTTTTCTTTTAATGCTGTACAACTAAGGCTTTCCCACCGTGAAATTTAAAATGTTAATTGAAAATCCTTGTATTAGGGCCCAACTGCCATTCCAAAACAAAGGAAATATTGTATTTGGACTTGAAGTATAAGTGCTCTGAATGTACACCAAATTCTAGTTGGGTGGTCACAGCCAAAATGTTGTACTCAATGGCTCTACATCCAGGTGGAGGTCAGTCACAAGCGGTGTCCTGCAGGGGACCATCTTGGGACCGGTGCTCTTCAACATCTTTATTGATGACTTAGACTGTGGGATCGAGTGCACCCTCAGCAAGTTTGCTGATGACACCAAGCTGAGTGGTGCAGTTGATAGCCCTGAAGGAAGGGATGCCATCCAGAGGGACCTGGACAGGCTGGAAAAGAGGGCCCACCAGAACCTCATGAGGTTCAACAAGGCCAGGTACTGTAACTGAGTTGGAGCAATCCCAGGTGTGTGTGCAGAATTGGAGAAGAATTTATTGAGAGCAACCCAGCGGAGAAGGACTTGGGCGTTGTGATCGACGAAAAGCTGGACATGATCTGTCAGTGCACTCTTGCAGCCAGGAAGGCCAATGGCATCCTGGGCTGCATCAAGAGAGGGGTGGCCAGCAGGGAGAGGGAGGTGATCGTCCACCTCTGCTCTGCCCTTTTGAGACCCCATCTGGAGTACTGTGTTCAGGCCTGGGAACCCCAACACAAGAAAGTTGTGGAGCTCTTGGAGGAGATCCAGAGGAGGGCCATGAAGTTGATCAGAGCCTGGAGCACCTCTCCTGTGATTAAAGATTGAGAGAACTGGGCTTGTTTATCTTGGAGAAGAGAAGGCTCTGTGGAGACCACATTGTGGCCTTCCAATACTTGAACAGAGCTTATAAATTGGAGGGATCGTGACTTTTTACATGGGTTGATATTGATAGGACAAGGGGGAATGGTTTTAAAATAAGAGAGGAGAGATTTAGGTTAGATATTAGGAGGAAATTCTTCACTCAGAGGGTGGTGACTCACTGGCACAGATTGCCAAGAGAAGTTGTGGATCCCCCATTCTTGGAGGCATACACAGCCATGCTGGATGGGTTCCTGGGCAGCCTGGTCTTGTGGCTGGCAATCCTGTCCACAGCAAGGGGCTGAAACTAGATGATCTTTAAGGTGCTTTTCAACTCACGGCATTCTATGATTCTATACATCATAGGGAGACCATATTTTGAATCACCATGCTAATCAAACATTAAAATAATTTTGTTTCTTTTTCCCTGAAAATAGAATCAAATTTGCAAAAAGTTTTTTTGCTTTATTTTGGTTTGTTTGAGAGAATTCATGGAATATCCTGTTGGAGGAAGGAGTATCAGAAAACTGTGACAAAACGATAACATTCTATGTTGAAGAAATATTAAACCCCTCATTCTAACTTTATATATTTCCTCTAAATGAAAAAGAATAAATGAATTAAGTAAAGAAAATTTTAGTACTGGTACCATGGTATTTAATGAAGCCATGGTACCTGGTATTTAATGAAGACCACCAATATATTATCATTAGTGTCTTGTAAGCCTGACATAAAGAAAACCTGGGGATGAACACGGTATATGAGTAAGAAATGGGCAGTAGCACTTTACTACTGGAGCACATTGCCTAGATTGATGTAACCTGACTCTCAGTATGGTTAATTTGCCCAGACAGTGTGTTAATGTGGTCTTATTGCTCCTTGCTCCCATCCTGCACAGTCATAGATACCAAATGCAGGAGGATCTGAGTTGCACATACATAATCTGAGGTGAACATGCTCTTCCTGCTGCATTGAGACACCTGTTAATGTCAATATTAGCTATTTCTCTGCTCATCTCCTGAGCTGATGAAAGGTGAAATGGGGGTAAGACATGGAAATTGCTGAAACTAATGGAATGTCAGAAGAAAAAAAAAAAAAAAAAAAGCTATAGCAAGAAAAAGAAAGCACTAAGAGGCAGAGAAAAGGAAGGTAGGGAAAAAAAAAAAAAAAAGAAGAAAGAAAAAGAAGAAAGATATTTCACGTGGCAATAAAGTGGTTAACAAATGCTCAGAATCAGAGGACTCTCTGACCATATTCTAGCCTTGACCTTTCTGCACTGCCATCAACAGATCTTTTCTTACAGTCAGGAGTGATATTACTGTCTCCAGTTTATAATCCTGTTCACAGACTTGTATAATAGTAGCTTGACTCATCTGTCCAGAAAGTTCGATAGCCATCTCCTGTGAGAATCAAGAAGGAAAACTTGGAGTAGCCATCCCCTGTTGTCATTTATGAACAACTTGGTTTAATTGTACAAGGTGAATGAAGAACAAAAGAACAAAGAAGAAACTCGAAATCCCCAAATTAAAAACAAGAATAAAACGCACAAACAGGTTTGTATGGTATTTCTTCTGTAACTTTTTCATCATTGAAGTTGACAACAGGAATTAAAATCCATAGAAAAGCACAAATTCCTCCATGTCTTGTAAAGGGTGAACCTTGTTAAAATGGTGTAAACAGTATTTAACCTAGGAAGACTTTAATGTAATCTTTTTATTGTACAACAAGCATGAAAATAAAATTTATTCAATTCAAGGCTGTTCTTTGTTGTTGTCATTGTTTTTTGTTTGTTTGTTTGTTTTTTACCCTGGCAGTATCCCTTTAAAAGTTTGTAGTTATAGTTATTCTATTTCATTATATATTTCTCTTCCTAATCACTGGTACAGAAATTCTGAATTTTGATAAATATTCAGTTGCTGTTTTAATCTACCTCAGGGGAATGGAAAAAGATTTTAGCAAGTAAAAGTAACTTATTTAAAAACCTTTGCTCTCTAAATGATTTATGTTTCTTAAGAATGGGCAGAAGTTCACTGACTACAAGAAAGATAGATTTTCTCATTAACACTGTGAATATATGACATAATATTTTTGAGCACAGACCTCTTAGTAGGTAAAAGTTAGTCAATAAAGAAAGTTTCTGAAAGATTATATGCAGGCTTATATGCAAACTGCCCAGTAGGTTTAGAAAAGATCGGTGTGATATCCTAGCAGTGATTATAATGCAGCAAAGCAACACACACAAGACTGTGTAATCATGGCAAATCATTAAGCCAGGGATACAGAAAGGAAAATTTGAATAAGATTTTTGGAGCTTGAAGCGTCTGATTTCTTCAGGTGAGAGCTGTAGACAAAACAGGTGACAAAACCACTTTAACTTGCAACATCACTTCGTATACACTGAACAACAAATTATAGTGGCATTCTTTTAACAGGATGCATTCAAAGAATTGCCCTCAAGGATGAGTTTTATCAACACACAGAGTTAGCCACATCTCCTCCAGAAATGACATTGTCAGGTATGGTGGGAGTCTTATGGGTCTTACACTAAGACTAATCTTCCCCTGCAGCCAATGGAAAACAGATAGTATTTCAGGTTGTGTTTTAGTACACCTAAACTGGTGGATGCTCTGACTCATCCCTGGTAATGAACCTACATCTCTGCATTGATAGAAACATGGTTTCAGAAATTAACTTCTACTGGTTTTAGCCTTTGTCCATATGAATCTAATCTGACAGCAATATGGACACATTGGTATCTTTATCTAAATAAGATACTTAACACTGAATGGAGACACTGATCTAGTGGGTGGCAATCCTGCCCATGGGAGGGGGTTACAGTCCCTTCCAACCCAAGCCAGTCTGTGATTCTATATGTTTCTATGTTAAGATCATTAGTAGCTTGGACAGAAGCAGTTTAAGGCCCATGTTGTTTGTTAGTTAGTTTGTCTTGTTCTTCTAAAACTTCCACGGAGAGAAAATAAGTTATAAAAAATAGCATTTCCATTGACAAAATATTTTCTGGCAATTTCCAGTTTAGCTCTACACTTGTTTCTGTAGGCTTTGAGACTTCACTTATTTGTTTTATTTTATTACACCTTCTCTCTCATGTTCCTGCCTTTGAAGGTTTATATCCAAATTTTTGTTTTTTCTTCTTTGTTTCATTTCCCATCCTTTTCTCCCTTTTGTTCCTGTCATACATTTTGTCAGTACATTTCATTGTTTTCCCCACTACACAATAAAAAAAGGAGCAAAAATAACCAAGAAGATTATTTTCTAACGCCATGGTCATTTGCTATGCAAGTATAATTCCTAATTAGATGGTAAGTTCTCTGAGGGCTCATGTATTTGAAGAGTACATTATTTAACACCAGACTTGATTTAGCCCTCCAGGCCTAACTGTAAACAGCAGTTCCTAGGCACTTATCCTATCATAGGTCTATAGACGACAGATATTTTTGCTACAAACAAGGAATATCAATACATGGAAAAATACGGGACCTGGCAAAATATCTTTATTCTGTGCCTCTTAAGCTACTTCTTAAGATATATATAATACCAGGCAAATAGATTGCTTAGCACTGTTATCAAAACAGTAAATATATTTTCATTTGAATGGAGTGTCAAAGTTCTCTTTGTTTCTTTATGAGAAAAATAACCATGAAAAAATCTTTGCTTTCTGCACAATCCTAGGTACTACTATAATCTATAGGAATTGCAAGAACCTTGTGCCTGATGGCTATTGGAGTTTTTCATGTTATTTTATCTTGCCCTTCTGGCCTGGTCTTTTGATTGTCTCTATATTTTGCAGCTGTCAGTAGGATGTTAATGTATTATGACACAGTTACCAAATAACAAAGGAAAAAGGTGATTCATCTTGAAGAACAGACCTGTCATATAATTGTACAGTGACTATAACAAATCAAAATAAATTATTCCTTACAATATAGATTTGCATTATACTTTGAGTGCACATGAGCANNAAAATAAAATAAAATAAAATTAGATTTGTGAAGAACTAGTAGTTGACATATTTCAAAGGTAAACTATTTGAAATATCTTATTTTTTGACAGGGAAGCTCAGCGGTCCTACATCTCCCCACTTCTCTATATGTCAGGTTTGCCTGTGTCTAAAATTTCTGGGTCTACCATTACTCACACACACACACACATGCACACATACATATTTCTCCGGAGGAAAGACTTCAACTTTTTGGCAAAACTGAAAAAAAGCATATCAGGAGGCTGTCGGAAAAAAAGCAGCTTCTTTCCTGCAATTGTTTTTGGACTCTGTCCAAAATTCACCTTCACTGCCTTTTACTCTTGACACATTTTCCCTATGGAATCAAAGATTTTTTTTTTTTTTTTTTTTTTTAAACAACTGGCAGATTTTAAGTTGTGCACCTCCACTGTTAGTCTGGGAGTCCAGGATTCAAAGAGCAGTGACTGTATATTCATGTCGATATTAAATAAGCATGGCATTTAAAGACGACTGTGGGCAACTTTTTCTTTTGATGCTATCTTGGGATTTTTTTTAAAAGGGTTTTATATAAGACATCAAATAGTTATGAGGAATGTGGCTGTGCTTTTTATAACACAAGAAAGGTTAAGAGCAGAAATCTTTATAGACATTGTAAGAAGTTCCAGGGGAACAGAAAGCTCTGTGGACTCAGAAGATGGATTTCACCTTCAAGACTAGGATTCAAGTTCACCAGAGGAATCTCAAAGTAACAAATGTTTTGATCTCAGCTCTGTTCTTCAGGGCTTTGTGTGTGTGCATATGTGCACGTGTGTGTGTTTCTCAGAAAGAAACACATTTTGCATTTAATCTAAAGAGGTTAGTTCTCTATAGATTAAAATTAAAATAGCAGGGAAAATATAGTTTCTCTGCAGTTTGAATCCATTCTAAATTTCTAGGATAACTCACCTGCTTCCAGAAATCTTAACTTCATGAACGATTTTTAATTGGCCTTGCTGCTCCTTCTCGTTCCTGAGTGTCTGGTTGTTCAGGCTGCTTCTACTTTTCTATGCTGCATAGATAAACACCCATTGAGAATGCACTGGTATCTCAAGATGGGTTTGAGCTTTTCTGAAAGGAAGAGAAAGATGAAAGGAAGCCTTTAGGTATACAGGCAGGAAAGGGAAGCCACAGGCCTAGGGAAAAGAAGGGACCTGTGGAGAAGAAAATTACAGCACAGTGAGTTGACTCCATTAAAAGAGAAAGGTAGAGCAGGGTCAGTTCATACAAAAGGAGTTACAGAGCCTTGAAAGTAGGCCTAGGCCTAGGCCAGGCACTGCACATACTGTCTATACGCAGTATATAAGAAAATAGACATTGATAGAAAGATGGTTTGGAGGAGAATAGAAAGAGTACTTGAGTCTACCTGTGCATGCAGCAGGCATGGAACAGAAATAACCTTAATAAAAGAAACAGGACAAAAAGCCTCTTTAATGAGGACATTACCACTGAACGCTAACAAGCTGCTAGCAATAGGGAAAGTTAATGATGGTACAAGGATCATTATTTCGCCATTTTTCAGCCTCAAAAATTTCAGCCTAGGAGATATATATACATGACAGCAAACAAATGCAAATAGCTATGCCAGAAGAGGTTTTTTTTTTTTTACCTATCTTCCATTAGATTTTCAGTGATTCACAGGTATGACAAACATTAAGGAATTGGAGGAGAAAGCTGGGAACCAACTGCTAGCAGATCAAAATTTGCTCTCACAAATTAAAACTTGGAATACCTAGATGGGCATCCAAAAATCAGTGCACTAGAAATCAGCTTGATGGTGATGCAGCCACGTTCAAATATAACAAGGGTACTTAGTGTGTGATACGTTACATGAACAAGTACACCAAGCAGAGATAAAAACCTCGGTTCAGTTGCCCACATATAGGCATCTGATGCTATCTGACTTATCCCAAGTTATTCTGCCTGGTCTCCAACAGGCAGTCTAAAGCTACAGATATCCCACAAATGCTGTGTCACATATAACGGTGATATCTGGATATTTTGGGTACTCAAAGCTATCACTGGTAGATATTTAAGTTTAGGCTACTGAACAAAATTCTGTAACCTTGTGGACTGATGTCTAACTCAGATGTTACATACCAGTGTTTACATGTGGAATAAATTTTAACTGCAGTTACAGAGATCTAGAGAGGTATTTACATGACAAAATGCATGTCTGCTATGAGATAAACTGGATTACTCTCTATACACTGCTGATTACTTTCACTAAATTTTCACTAGACCTTGGAGAAACAAAATGTATGTAAGTAGACTTCTGCACTGACTGCACCAATTGTCATAAGCCCATGACTTTTTGTACTGGTATCTGATTGCCAGGTGAGATTTCCTAGTGCAGCTCACACAATGCTAGAAACTTGTCTAAACAAACAGGGAATCAAGCCTCAAAAGACTGAGTAGTCAGATTACCCTACAAAATACTGACTACAAGTATACAAATAAAAGGTGATGGCCATCAAGAAGCAAAGATTTTTTAAAAAATGATACCTGTTTGTGACTTTGGAAAATGATGTTACTTCTTACTTCTAAAGTTATTATCATTCCCTGATTATGAATACAAGCTGCACCGAGTAACGAAAACGTGACCTTTTCAGCATTTGTGTAGTGTCAGAGGCAACATTATGTTCAAAAAAAAAGATGATCTACAAGTTGCTATTCTCACCCTGGGACTTAGGAAATACGAGTTTAATTGCCATCTTTGCCACAGATTCCTCATACTTCTCTTATTATTTGTATTACTGTAGATTCTAATAGAGAAAGTCAAATTGCGGTTTAAATTTTTGCTCTTCAGTTTTACAATTCCAGAATACATTTTTTTTTATTGTTCCATGTTCTACTTTTATTGTTCCATGTTCATATTTATTTTGCTTGAAAACCCTTTTCATGTCTCNAGTAAAGAACAGTACAGAGAAGAAATAGATTGGAGGAGGAATGCAAAAAAAATTTTTTTTTTTTTTTTTTTTTTTTCCTGTTTTAATGGCACCGATCACCTTTCTTTCCACATCATAAGGCAGTGCGGTTATATTTATACTGGAGTAATTTGTCCATATATGACAGCAGTGATTTTCTGATTTGGAAGCAAAACCCTCAATACAGCTTCTCTTGTACCACATTATTGGATACATTTAAAGTTCTGTCCAGTTTTCATACGACATTCTGTTTTCTGCACGCATATAAGAAAATTTCAAAAAACATCTCCATAAAACACCCCAGTCCTTCCCAAGTGCAGCATGCTTTCTTTACTATATATTATTGTATACGCTTTTACTGTTATTTTCCCATATACTTCATTGGAAGAACCCACATTACTCCAAATATAATGATGAGCATACTTAGGATAATATTTGCAGTCCAATAGCCCTCTCCTAGGACGACATGCTGCAGAGGAATATGTAGTCTGTCTTCAACCTAATTTGAAGTGGAAGTGCTGGTTTAATGTAGGTTGCATGTTGAGTTGCATTTCTGTACCCCACGAGAGAAGTTATTGTATTTCAGAGATGTGCATTTTAAAATCTTCAGAAAGAGCTTAAGAATATTTCTTTCACCTTACAAGACAACTGCAAATGTGTCTGCAAAAGCAAAGAGGTAGGATAATAGCAAGCTGCTAGAAATAGTATACTGTGGTACTATTGTGACAAAAAAAAGGTTAAATGGATGGATTTTAGAGATAAAAAGAAAGCAAGAATTCTGAAATATTGTAATTGATGACACAATATAATGCAGATGTTGGCAAAATACCATGCTCCCAGAGAGAAGTGAATCAGTCCACACACCACCTGACCATTCATTACACCGTGGAAACCTTTGGAGTGCATTCAGTATAGCAAGCACAGCACTGTTCTAGCTGATTAAGTTGCACCCTGTATTTCAGGCTCTCAAGACCATGAGACAGAGATGCCAATTTTAACAAAAAGGTTTTTCTGCAAGAAGAAAGCAGGGTATTATTATATATTACATTTCTTGACAAGGGAACTGGAAAAAGTGCCTGTATTCTCCCTGTCAGCTTCTTGGCTGCATATGAAATAAAAGAATGTGGAGGATATTTTTCTTTCTGTTTTCAGAGTATCTAGGAACAACAGGCCACTTCCTTCTTTGTAATGAAACCCCTTTTTATCATGCTCTAAAATAACCTTTTGGTAGCATAAAGTGAATGGAGAAAAAGAGGAAAATCGTCTTGGATGTCACAGTACTTTTTCCATCAGGCATCTTTGACTGAATGAAGCTCTGTCCATCCCCTGGGCTAAGAGAATATCTTAACCCGGTGAAGGTGCTGATGAAGGGATGCCACACACAATTCAGCTACTGAAGTTTTGTAAAAACTTTAGAATGTTTGTATTCTTTATGCAGGCTAAGACTGATAGTTTTGGCACTGCCACAGAAGACAGGAAATCTCCTTCTCCACACAGGTGGAAGTGTGATAGGAAGGATGACTGAGGATTTCCTTCTACCCTTCAGACAGCCTTTGTAACCAAATGTACAAGGACCTATACCAAAAATCAAATTTGTCTCCATTTCTTTCTGCTGTGGATGAGAAGCTCAACTGTTCTGCTGTTGACAGGAGCGATACAGGAATGGATGTTTATCTTCTAGTTTGGTGAAAATTTTCTGAATTTTGATTTCTGTATCTTAAAGGTGTACTTCAGGCATATCATCAAGTGATTGTTCTCAGCTGTAACGGATTATAAAGTGATCTTGAAAAGTGAAATACAGATTTTTAGTAACTCATATGATTCCAAGAGTTAAAATCTGCCCAGTAAGGTGGGTTAGAGAAAATACTGAGATATCTCAGTTATATCTGCATAGTCACTTTCAAAGTTTTCCAGGAGTTAATGTAAAAGTTATTATAAAATTACCACAAGATAAAGAAAGGAAATCTGATTATTTTAGTCATAATTTGAAAGCAAATGTTTTCTTTTCAATTAGTGTTTCAAATTTCAATTTTCAAAATGAATAGCTTCATCTGTGCATTGTGATTTATGAATCACTTTGCTGACAGATTAGGAATAACATACTATAAAAATTCTGTTTTAAAATAACTCATAAAATTCTCTTTTTATATAGATTTTTCCAGAGCCTGGTATGTGGTAACCATACAATATATATAAAAAAAATCCTAACAAATAAATAATAGCAAACATCACTCATCATGTTCTCTGAACCTCTGAGGCGCTCTGGCCTATAACAATCTTTTTTCCTTTGGCAACTGTTGCTCTAGTGATGCATTTCAACACACTGAAAGAATAGCT
>VXAV01009172.1:76809-157569 GCA_013399715.1 Alectura lathami | reverse complement strand
GCTCTCTCTTTTTTTTTTTTTTTTTTTTTTTTTTTTTTTTTTTTAGGGAATAGAAATAGCTTTCAACAGTTATCTCAGTTTATAATCCAAATGGGGCTTTTCTACAAAGAGCTCTACAGCCCAATGAATGTTGCTGTCATTCATGGAGAAGACCGTCTCTTCCCCAGTTCTGTAAACCAGCAGTACATGTGGGATTGGTGCAAATCCTCCCCATGGATTTATTCACTCCTGAAGACAGGAGATCTCCAATCTTTTCTTGAGCTTCTTTGGAGTTTAAAGCCATTCCCCTGACCCAAAGGATAAAGTTTGTCCTTCCATCCTGTCTCACTAGCCTGTCTTGTTGAAGTCCCTGCACTGTTGACCAGGCTTTTGGTTTTAGCTATTTCCCACCCCACCTCCAAGCAAAATGCCTGCTTTGTTCTGATTTGGGGTGTTCAGTCCTTCCTAGAGTACAGCTAAACAGCAGTGTAAGGAAGAGCGGTTGCTGGCATTTGTTTGACTGCTGCACTCTGTTCTATTGACCACCTTTTGTGATGCCAAGTTACTGATAGCCTGTCTTGTATGCTCAGTTTTTCCCTGTGTTGTAGTTTAAACAACACCCTTGTACCTTGCCAGTTTTCTTGTGATGAAGTTCTTGTCCTATTTAGCTTTTTCTACACCAGAAGTCTCTCAATATTGGGAGATGTGATCTTCTCACTTACTGTAGGAATAACTCTTAATATATATCCTCATGCAACTGTTGTAGCTGGTTTTAGAAGAAAAACTCTCACGATGTACTGAGGGAGTAGAAAGAGTCCAACTTGATTAAGGTAGGCATCAACATGGGATTTCCAGACAGCGGTCTGGAGGAGAAAGGGGCTTGCATCCCAGAATCTGCTTATAGCATCCAGGCATGTGTTTACCCTGTAATACCAGGACAGCAAAGAGGACAAATGCTGTTTGAAGGAGCTGAAGCCCAGGACTGAACCACTAAAAATCCTTCTGCAGAGAAGACCCCATCACTGGTGGTGTTTCATGTTCATGGAGTTTTAAATCAGTAAATCTTGTAGTCCTTTGGCTCTCTCCTTCCGTGCAGGAGATCGATCTTATAGAAATCATCATGATTTCGTTTCTTCTCCCATCCATCTTCCTGCTGTTTACTGTTGACTTGATCTGCTCTGCCCTGTTCTGACAGCTGTTGCTTACCGTACTGGTTCCCAGCCACTGCAGAGGTGTGCCCAAGGGAAGAGGCAAATCCAGAGCACTTACTGCTGGAAAACAGTTTATCTTGCGTTTGGTAGAGATCTACCTGTGTTATTCATCCTGAAAAAGGAAGTTATTTTTTTTGGATTGTAATAGTACAGTTCTCATCTTCTTTCATCAAGAGCAGAGACACCTTGGCTGCTACTTTGGGCGTAAGTTTTGTTTCTTTTTGCTTGAGGAAAGAAGCTGGCATAGCTTCTTTTGACTGAAAGTTCTGCAAGCCTTCGTGGTGTGTTTGCTGGTGAAGCTGTAGGAGAAGGCAGCTTCTGTTTCTTGATGATAAACGTTGTGTTTCAACTGTCTGGACTACTATACTGGCTCATCAAAGTGCCTGGCTCCATTTCCTGGAACTCCCCTTGGCGTGTTGTCAAAATGGGACAGTCTATTTTGCCTGCGTGCACCTTAACACCACAGAAAGGGTCCATGGTTAAACCTTGGCATGAGTGAATTGTAGATGGAGAACTGAGATAATCTGCTGTTTTAGTGAGTGTTCCTGATAAATGTTGGCCATCCAATTCATCATAGTCCAATGGCATCCAATTCTTGGTCAAAACAAGCTTTGCAAATCTCATTTTGCCCCTTGTTATGAATGGTCCAATTAATTTAATGGAAGTTTTGTACTTATTGAGGCTGGAAACTAGACAGAGTTGCCTCACACATCAGACAGGAATGAAAGCCATTAGCAAAAATTTCAGTATACAAGCTGACTCGAAGTTCCCACCATAGCTATTTTAGAAGCAGTTCCAGGCTGCTGAATTGCTTCATTACAACAATTTTCTACAATTGATAATTAGCATGAAGGAAATTACTCTAGCATGTCTTTGAGACATTTTTAAAATTTGTCTTTGGGAACATGGAATGTGGTCAGAAGAACCACGTTGTACATTCATTTTCATTTTAAAGAATCTGCTGCCAAGAAGACAGTTTTTGCAGTATTTCAAGTGAGAAGAATGGAAATGTGGAGGATGAATTTCAGGAACAAAATGTCTTGTAAGTGAATTTTGAAAAGTCCTTTTGCTGAGGCCTTGTATTTGCAAGACAATTATTCTCATCATTTGGTATGTGAAAGTGAAGAAAGCTTTAAAAATGGAAGAAAAATTTGGCTTAAAATCACATTCTGACCCCATTTTCATGCCACTTGTCTCCCAAAATGTTCAAGATAGCAGCAAATACTTCCAAAATAGTTCAACACGCCAGACATTACCTGCTTTTGGAAGGGGAAAAAATGCACTTAGCAGAGGCAAACCTTTATTTAATTAGCCACAGTGTAAGGGTTTCTTGTATTCCTTTGCAGTTACACGGCCATGAGAGACTGTGGAGTACCTGAAGGGTAACTCCTACTGGGACTAATTCAGTCCAGACAGCTCCAAGTATGTTCATTAAGCTCTGGCTGGATTTCACACAGGTGGGGAAGGTTAGAAGGCAACAGATAGAGAATGGTACTGATTGTGTTAAGCATAAAACGCCATCTGTTCCACAAGACAGGAACAAAATCTGCACGTCTTGAGGGATACTATCCTGCTGCTAGAAGTCAGTGCTCTTTTTTATTTATTTTTTAATATTTTTTTGCCACGTTTTCAAGCTTTGGTATAAAGGAGTTAGAATGTAGAAATGGTCAGCTCATAAATCAGGGGCTGTTGAAAAGATGCTGAAGTTTAAACTACCACAGGGGCTTTCAGACCTGTAGTATGTCAGGGAAAGAGGGAATTTTAAATAAGTATTATGGTTGGCATGAGAGAAGGAGAAGATAGAATGAGGTTCAATTCCCAAAGTTTTAAAATAGAGGAGTACAGGCTTAAAAATCAACAAAAGTAATAGTAAAAATGGTTTTGCTTGAGTACTGCTTTCTCCTCAGTTTTAAGTGACCATGTAAAAGAAGTGTTTTTAGAATGGCACGGTAAATACGACAACACACAAAATACTTCATTGTTGGATTAGGAAACTTTCTTGAGGGCTGCTGATTATGAAGAAACATTACAGGCAAACAGATGTGGCCGAATGCCAATGTGTCTGAGCTGCAGAGCTGTGTGGATGTTGTAAGCCCAGTACATAGCTGTATGGGGAAAGGGGCAACTTTCCTCCTTGCTCTACTTGTAGAAAATTCTGCATGGGAATAGCCATGGGTGGCAGCAGGTAGCTGCAGACTTCTGAAATAAAAGGTGCTTTGGATTGTCAGAATGAAAGTCTGAGATTTCTGCAGATCTTGAAGAAAGTGTGCTCACCCCTTGAGAAGTGCATCTGCCCATGTCAAGTGCTTCATAATGAATCCAGGGGCTGAAAGTGTAAATTTCATTTCTGTCATTTTGGTTTGCTATATATAACCCTTATTTTTTTCATTAGTGAGAGTCGGAGTGCAAACAGTCAAATGAATTGTACTTCTGAACTCTCACAGCTATGTCAAAACTTTAGTGTTTTCAGCATTTTTGTTAAAACCCCAAGCCCTGAAATCATGGAACTGGGAGTCTCTTCTTTCTCTTTCTGTATCCCTTTCTCCCCCTTTATATATTTTTTCTTTTCTTTTCTATGCTTTTAATATGGCTCCATTACTTAAACAGGACTAATTTCCTGACGCATTAGCTCAATAATTGTTTTGCCAGCTCTTTAGCTGTTAAATGCTGACCTAGCCTTGACTTACACCAATGAAATTTTCACATTTGAAACAGGATTTCCAGGATCTAAGCCAGAGCTTTTAATGGAGAGAGTAAAAAAAGTGGGGACACATCATCTGTACCCTGAAGAGCCTTTGTGGAGGTAGAAGTGACTGACATCTGGGCTGTCATGTGTCCCTCTGGCATACAGGTAACGTGTGGTGTTAGAGATGAATCCCTAAACAAGTGTTTATTGGCTGCTTCAGCTTTACTTCCCTGAGGAGAAGCATCATCAATATTCACTTCATAACCTTTGTGAAATCCTGTGCCCTTCACCTTTCAACGTTCATTTTGCAAGACTAGCAGATTCAAAGGCTTTGTTTTTAATGTTTAGAGAAGGTTTGGAGTGGGGAGAGTGGCTCTTTGCTCAGGATCACTGAAAATTAACGTGCTGAGAGCAGGACTGTCGTGGTATGCTCTGTGAGGGACGTCTGCGTTTGGGTTGCTTCTGTGTAGCAATGATGAGGTGACAGAAGTGGGCAGATCAGCAGCTCTGCACCCATTGAGAAAGAGTTCTCAGGCAGAAGATTTGTGCTCTTTTTTTTTTTTTTTAATTTCCAAAAAAGCCCATCTAATACTTGTGTGAAACTAAGGTGCAGATCTCCTCTCCTTTACTGTCTGTCCTGGGTGCTTTTCACTGGGACTGAAGGCACACGGGGCTGGACTGAGAGCTGTTCATGCTTTGGGTGTAGTACTGGCCCGTTCAGCTTTATTAACGTGAACTTCCCTATGCTCTTCATCCTCTCTCAGTTTCCAACACAGACATGCGTGTTCTGGTAGTAGAAGTGAATCAAAACATCTCAGTGCCTTCAGAGAAGTAGCACGAAGCTTCATATTTGAAATGCAGTGAAGACATCGCCTTTTGCAGTGCTCTTAGCTCTCATCTTTGCTGAGGCACTGTTGCTGCGGCCGTGGTTGCTGGTGGGCATCCCCCTTGTTGGTGGACTGGCGTGGAGCTGAGGGGAGGTGGCCCCAGGCTGTTGGCATAGAGACCACCACATAGGGGGAAAAATGTCAACCAGTCTGAAAAGCCTCGATTATGCCACAAAAAGTTCCAGTCAGTTTTGCAGCCGCTTTAGCCTATAAAAGAGCTATTCCATGGCCCAGTCGAGCAGTCATTTTGTGACCTAACCTCGAGTTTATCACGTAAAGTACAAGATATTAAGTTCCTTACTGACTATAAGGATTTTGATCAAACAATAATTAGAAGCACTTAAAAGACATTCTGTAACCTAAAAAGCAAAATCCATCGGTATATAACATCCAGCCGTGGAACATATGTGTGTGTAATAGTATCAATATCGAAAGCCCCTACTGTGACGAGCCATAGCAAAGCATTTCTAGTCGACATACCTCTGGGATCGCTAATGATTAATTAGTGCGTATCATAATGTAAAGCAAATGTCACCCCCGCTACCTGGGGCTGCTGTCATTTGAGAGAGGAAACTATTTCCAGTCGAGCACTGGCTGGAAAAATGCAAAGAGCATCGCAGCCTGCCATCTCGTGGGCAGAGCCCCGCAGCTCCCACGGGGAGAGGGCTGCCTCTTCCTCCGCAGCCGCCTGCCTGGCCCCGCTCTTGGCACTGCTTGGAAATGGCTGACAGGTCTCCCCGCAGTGCAAAATAATTTTGAAGGAGAAAATCTGCAACGACAAATTGTTGTCCCCCTTTCCTTCTCTGTAGGGTGGCTGCTTGAAAGAGAACGGCCAAGGAGGGTTGCTGGCAACTGGGCTGAGATTTCTGAGGGCTGCATGGCAAAGTTGTGTAAATAAAAAGTAAGGATTTGGTGCCTAGGAACCATATTATTTACTGATTTCTCCTATAACTCACCTCCTTATCTAAGAATTTTGCAGATGAAGTAGTTTGCAAGATAGTCACATAACAGAATTTTTGCCTTTTTTTGAGACAAGTCCAAGAATTTTGATAAATGAAAATCACATTGTGCCTAAATTTGAGTTGATTCAGAGTGTTATGTTTTAGTCTCTGTCCCCTTCTTTTTTATTTTTTTTTTCCTGAAGAGCTACAGTTTTCAATATAAATAGTGTTATTTTTATAAATGTATTTTGCCCTTTAAAAAAAAGTAGCACTGAGAAATAGTTATTAATCATCAGGAAATACTGGAGGCTTGGTCCTGCAGTGAGATCTGTAAAAAGAGATGCTGGTATGAGCACAGGGCCCCTTTTAATCAAATGGGGCTCCATGCAGATGCAGGGAGCTGGCAGGGTGCAGACTCAGTGTGCTGCAGGCTCAGCCTAAAACTGTTTGCTTACTGATTTTGACTGGAAACATTTGGTTCTCCAGGCGGGGTAACACCACTGAACTAAACACCTATCCAACACCTTTAGGCAAATGGCTAACTCGATGCACTCAACCAGCGCGTTCGCTTTCGAAACTGCAGCGTTAAATTTCATGACGCCACTGCCAAGGGATCAAAAACAACCAAAAAAAAAAGGCAACACAACAATATGGCTGAGAATCTCTAAATACTGCAATCAGATATCACTGTAATCTGGCCAGTTTGTGTGAAAGGAATGCAGTTGCAGTTCAACTTCAATTTAAGAAGGGAAGGGGTTGTTTGATTTACCACATTTTTTGTGTGTGCAAGTTGAAAAGCGTGCTTGATTTCCGCTATAAATTGTATCCATGCCTCATCACTCTGTATTTTTAGAGTAATGCTGACATCCTAAGCACAGTAGGATCCGTATATGACATTTTAAAGGAGCTTTTATAATTTATGGGGATGTTTGATAGAACATATTTTTTCAATCTGTAACGTGGGAGGGTTACAATTTAAAAGTGAATTTGAACTTTCTTTTCTGCAACATACTGGAAGCAGCTAATTTTCAAATATAGACTGTATAACCTGCATATGTTTTACAGTTCTCTACCTGAACTATATTTATAAATATAGATTTATAAATGAATAATAGCTGTAGCGGACAGGAATTAATTATCACTGTGATACCTAACTAGTTGCCAGGATGGGTTTGATTAGATTTTTTGTTTGTTTGTTTGCTACTTATTGTAACATTTTGAAAATTATTTCATGTTATTTATTAGCAAACAAAATTCATGGAAATACCCCAATCCATGTAAACCAATACCACATTAGCCTTGTAAATAAATACTGCTTAAAATGCCAGGTTTGTTATTAACAGATGCACAGAGAGCAGCAAGGGCAGGGGGATAAGAATTAGTGCAGGCAAACTGCAAAATATTTAGTTAGTGAGATGGGAAGGAGTTGTTTTTTTTTTGGTGTTATGTTTTTTTGTTTGTTTGTTTGTTTTCTGCTGCCTTGTGCCAAATGCTGCCTGTGCCCCAGACAACGAGGCAAAGAACTCCTAACTCTTTTACCTTCTAAAGGACAATTTATGCTGCCTTATTTATCGGAGCTAAAAAATCTCCCCTGTGGGGAAGGTAAAGAAATTCTGGGCCCTGCCTTGGACATCCCCTTGCCGGAGAAGTGCACATCTGGGGAGCAAACACGGCTGAGCAGCGCCCGGTGCCTGGCGGCTGGGGGATGCGGGGCCGGGGCTGGAGGCAGCACTGCGGCAGCACCGCAGCTCCGGCACGGCCGCGATCGGCTCCCTGCACACTCACTGTGCAGCGTGGAAACAGCGTGGCGGTTTGGAAAAAAAGGTTTTCACTTAAGGGTATTTATTTCAATTTATTGAGCTGTCCAGAGTGAAAAGCAACTATGGAAACTTTGCTTTTTTTTTTTTCTTTTTTTTTCCCTGATTCTTTTTTTTTTTTTTTTTTGTTCAAAATTCTACTTGCGTTCTGCTTTTATGTTCTTCTTTTAGCAAGAACTTGGCAACCTAGAAACTGGGAAGTACAATGGATCCTGTCTTTTCCTCAGTATCTTTTATCTTTATGGAAGGAGAATGTGTAGCTTGTCTAGGCTGTTGTTCCACACTGAGGATTTTTCCTTAAAAAGAGCCAAGGTACCTGCTATTAAAATCTCTCAGAAAGGGTGCAAAGGAAAGCTCAGAGAAATCCATAGTATATGTTATAGGCTTTCATTTTTTGTAACTCTACACTCTTTGTAATTTAGGGGAAGATTTTCCGAATGACATCCAAGGGGTTCAGAAGTGCTTTTGAAATCATATCACTGGGCTAGAAAATTGTTCCCTAATTCTCCTCTGGACTGACCTGGATAGTGCAGGGAGATACTTCTGGGCATCTCTGTGTTACACCACAGATGTGGGGTGCCCAGTGAACCCCAGGGCACTGCAGTCTGTGTGAGCTGAGCTCTCAGATGCCCTCCAGGCTCTGTGTCACCAGTGGGAGAAGGCATGGGACGTGGCAGAGGGAGTTGCTCTGACAGCACATTTGTGTGCTGGTGATGCATGGGCAGGACGTGGTCCAGTTACACCCATATCTTGGTGGGATTACTGTTGGAGATGCACTAGTGTCTCCGGTACTAAAGGTGCTCTAGTACTTTGCTGAGCTGTGGCCTGCAGGACGCAATTTTGTGAGGAAAAAAAAGGCCAGTATATGACAACAGATCAGCTTTAAGGATGGTGCACAGCTGGGCAGAAGCAGGACAGCATGGTGATTCCTGTCTCTGCAGTCCACACCACCTTTTGCTCTTGCAATGACCTCATCTGCCTTGAGTTCATATCTGTATGCGTGTGGGTTGGATGTGTGGAGATGCAGATGTATGTGTTCTGCCTGCGTGTTTGTAACATAATGGAAAGTGTGTCTTGTGGGAATAAAACATACATATACTTATATGCACGCAGATACAGCCTGTGATGTGCATCTTTGCAGAGATATTCAACATATTCTGTTAATATTTCAGGTGTAATTATATTATTAATGCATCACATAAATAGATCACGGAGTTAGCTTGTGTCAGCTGGATGTATTCTCATCTTGCTCATTCAGTCTTCTTTGGACCTGCCATATTCTGAACAAGAAACAATACAGATTTTTCACTCGAAAGGCCTGCCTTGCAGAGTGTATATGTTTAATAAAGCGCATTCACTGATTTTGTGGAGGTACTACACAAGGCTGAATGCTGAGTTTCATAGACATATAGTGCTAAAATTGCCTTGCCTATTATAAAGATAAAAATATCTTTTTGTTCAAATGTTCCGCTTGCTTCTTTACAAATGAAGGAGTTAAATACTGAAAGGCAGGTGGATGCTGTAACTACTTTAGAAAAGGATGAATAGGGCTGATGGCTAAAGCTACAGGGAATCTATTGAAGGTCCAGATGCAGACATGGCTCTTACTCCACACACAGTTCAAAGTGGGGTGAAGCTGCCTGGGTAATTGGCTATGAAATAACTAACCTCTGGGAGAAAATTGCCCTTGCACTTAATTGCTTGTGTTCAGGGTAACATGTAGCCACCTGGCTGATTAGTGCCCTTACCTATATTTACACCCACCCGAGTTTAAATGCAAGCACTATTGTTGGTCTGGCTGTATGCATTCATCGAGTGGCCCTAGTGGATTAAAGAAAATATGACCACCAAGGTCAGTTTTTGTTTTCGTTCTGCTTTTATCTCTTTCTGAATCCCCTGTTTCTCACATAAGAAGAGCAAATTCAATCCAAAAGTAAATCCACTGGCTTTAACAGAACAGCAGTGGAATGAATTTGGTCCCACATGCTTAATTTGGTTACATTAAATACTTAGAGTGGGGAAGTAAAATCTAACAGGCTGTGGGAAGTCAGAAGGCAAGGCAAGAGAGTGAGTGTGAGGAAAGTACCGAAAGAGAGATGGTGGATCGTGGTGTTTTTGTCATGAGAAATCTTTTTGAGCAGGTTGGATAAACATCTCAAAGACGGCTTTGATCTATTGTGTAGTGGAAGGATGGAGAGGAAGGTCTTCTGTTGATCTCACCACACAGTAGCTTTTGTGTTCAATTTTTCAGCCACTTAAACATTTAAAAGTAAAATGACTGGATGAAGTCTTAGGCAACGTTTTACCTTTTTCTTTTTTAAAAAAATTTTTGGGTAAGTGGTTAATTATTTAATTTAAATAGCTTATTTAGCACTTCTGTTTGAAGCTCGGATTCCCAATGCTCGTACTTATTGCTGACACTGATGCTGTGCCCACAGTCAAACTGAAGCACCTTCATAAAGCCCTTGTGTCAGCCAGCACCGAGAGTGCACCAGCACTGCTCTCCATGGCTCCTCATTCAGTCTGGGGTGTGTTAATCTTTGGAGTTCCTCAGGACAGGTTGTCCAGAGAGGTGGTGGAGACCTTCGAGGTCAGGCTGGACAGGGCTCTGAGCAACCTGATCCAGCTGTAGGTGTCCCTGTGCACTGCAGGGGAGGAGTTGGACTGGATGGCCTCTAAAGGTCCTTTCCAACTCGGATGATTCTGTGATTGTAAGAACTGTGTTAATATAACAGGGTTTAGAGCCTGGTTTTGGGCTGGTTTCACCGCTGATGACTGACATGCACAAACTCTCTAGTCAGGAGTATACTGCCAGATAAACCTGGGCCTGAAAGTCTGAAATAGAGCATGGTGCATCAGCAGCCAATTGTTTGTGTAACTGCTTCTGGTAGATTTTCAGAGCAAAAGAAGTGATAATTGAAAAGTATATGAGATGCCATATTTCTCATGAGTAATGTCTGTATATTCTAGAATTAGTTCCTCAGCTTTGTCTGGCACCATTATCTAAGAAAATACATACTTAGATTTTTTATTTATGAAGATTTTGCATTTAGGCATGCTGTAGATATAGCTCAGTGTCTGTAATTAATTACCACCGAGAGAGAGCTGGGGTTCCCAGGACAGGAAGCTTTTCAACCTATTCTAAATTCCAGGAAAGAATCTGAAAACTTTCCAGTGACAATATGAATGTGGGAAGGTTACTGCATCATCCTGTAATCTCCATACACCTCAGCTCGTGGAGTCATGCTGTTCTGCAGATCTTAGTTCTCCTGCTTAGAAGAAAAAAAGCAATCACTCATGTGGAGAACAGTTCCAGCTCAGAAGTGCTCAAAAATTTGAACACTAGTAGAAAGGGAAACCAAGCTGCATGTGCTGTTTTGGTCTCCTGTTTTTGGCAGTGCTTCTGGAGGAAGCTGGGCAGCATTTTGTGTGGGACCTGGACCTCCACTGAGCATCTCCAGTGCCTATCGACTTCGGTGCTGGCTGATTAGCATCTCTTGAAATCTGCTGAGAAGATGTTCAATTTGTAGGAAGGGGAAGAGGTTGCGGCAGGAAGGTGTCAGAGGAAAGTTTCTTCAGACGCTGCTTTTCTTGTCAATGCTTTGACAGCCCTGTTTTTACTGTTGCCTTGTTAGTGTTTTCAGCTCCCGTCTGTCATAGAAATGCCGACGTTTTCCTGCATTTAGAGGCAGAATGCTGCAATTCAACACCTCTACTGAGGCACGATGCTTGGGCAACGTTGAGTCCAGGAGACAACCTGAGCAGGAATGTTACATGAGCCTGAGCTGAGTGATCCACACGTGAATATACTGTTACTAACGGTGCAGAGCTTAAGGCTGCTCCTTTGTCCTCAAGAAGTGCCTCATTTATGGGGAAATAGCTGGATGGTGTACATGCAAAACAGGTGGTTGCACGGAAGGAGTGATGGAGTTGCTGATGGAAGTAAATCCGTGGGACAGAGTCTTTTGCACTTTACTTAGTCAGCTCAGAGTTTGGCACTTTGTCTGAGCTTCTCATCCAGAATCCTCCAACTGTTGGCCCAGTACCTCCAGAGGGGAATTCATCCCCGCTTCCTTCATGTGAAAGACCTGCTGGCTGTCTCCATTAGCTATGGACAAAGCTCGGCTCAGGCAAGTTTTACCAGACTAAAGTTAGGTGAGATTAACTCACCCTAAATAATCCTGCTGCCCTGCAGCACTCTGACTGGCAGTGACATCTCCTTTTCAGTGTGATACAGAAGACCTTACAGTCTTGGAAAAGTTTTCAGCTTCTAAATAGTCTGTCTCTATTTTGCAGAGATCAGGGGGTTTAAGTGAATGTTGCTACCATATGAAATCTGAATCTCTTCTGCTCTAAACCCTGTAGAGCAAACTTCTGTTTAAATTACAGTTCTAATACTCTATTTTCTTTCTATGTGAATGACTGTTATTTTACTCTTTCATTTACACAATTGAGATAAAAGGAAGTGTAGACTATTTCTTTTATTGATAAAGATCTTGGTACATTTGAAGGTAAAGGGAAGTTAAATGGAATGGTTATTGCAATAAAAAGGAGCAGGTCTGCAAGAACTGCAACAGGAGAGTAGGATTAACACATCACAACTCTGAGCGATAAGGAGCTGACAAGGGTAATTTCCCTTACAATTTTTTAGAAGGATATATACACAGAACTTGAAGCTAAGAGATAGCACAGACATAAGAATATACATAAAAATGGTGTGACAGGAAAAGATTATGTTAACGACTATTTCCCGGTCTGTAAAATATGGTGAAAGTGCATAAATTCATGGGCTGGAATGAGAAATTTTCTCCCTTAACTCCATTGTGTTATAATAAGGGCCTTCCACTTGTGTTAAAAATGGAGCCTTTAGAACCTAGCAACAAAAAGGGTTCATTTGTATTAAAGATTTGTTTAAGGATGGACGTTTTAAATCGTTTGACCAATTTGTAGAAGATTTTAATATTCCTGGAGCTCAGTTTTCCCGTTTCCTTTGGATAAGACATGCTATTCTTTGTGAATTAAAAAAAGGTATAGAAATGCAAATGTCACAGATTGAAAAATTGTTGTACAAAGTGACTGTCTCACTAAATTGATTTCAAGGCTATATAGGACATTGTCAGTATCCTTAGACAAAGGCAAATTGGAAGTTAAAGAGAAGAAGGACAGAGATTTAGGTAAAGAACTTAATATGTAAGAATAGAAACCGACAGTTTAATAAAATGGATTTCTATGAAAATAAGACATCACGTTGTTCAATTCAATTCATCCTATTCAAAGGATTTATTTACGTCCTGTTAAATTGCACAAATGTATGGAGAGGTTGTTACTGTACTATGATAACAGCAAGATACTGCATAAGGGATAAGGTATACATATACTTAGGCATTATTTGGAGATGAAACTTTTTCATTTACATGTTTCAGAAATTCTCCCAAGAAAAATGAGATCCTTAGGCGTGTTTAGTCTGAATTATGAAGACTTGTTCATTCCACCAGTGGAAGAGAGAGATCTTGATTTGCTTCCATTCTTCTTAACAATTTCTTCTTGTGTTTAAACAGGAAGACACTAGATTACAGGCTAGGCCAGAGGACAAGGCTGGTCTGTGTTATGTGTGGTGGAATATTTCATTTATCTTATTCCCTAGCATCTCATCTACTAAACATTCCACAAGAGTGGTGGGACAGAGGGAAACGAATTAAAGCTTGCGAGACACGTAAGTCAGGGGGAAGTGGGGACCATATTAACATGCAGAAAATAGAGATGTTGGGAAACGGCTGAGACATAGATAGCATTTATAGTGTGAAAAGAAGTGAAAATCTGTAGTACTGCAGCGCATTATTGCTCAAATTCTCAGGAGCTTAGTTCAATAAACTCCTAAATAAGCAATGAAATAATCACTAAAAGGGCCTACAGCATTTTGAAACTTTTCCCTGATGGCTCATTTGAGAATATCTTGGCTCTGCGTGGTCAGGAATGGCAGTTGGTGCTGTGATTGCTATGAAATATTTCATCTTGGTGAGGGCTGGTAAGCCATTCCTGTCACAGGAGAGCATCTGGCTCCCATGGACAGGTCCTTTCCCCGTGGTTGGTTACATGTAGAAGCTGAGGTTATTGCTGCAGATTCCCACTCGACAGAGTATTCTCTCTCTGATGAAGTCCCAGAAGACTCAGAGCAGTGATATGTTCCCTCTGCAGCTGCTTCCTTGCATGTCAGTTATTTCTGTCTGTGCTTTGCGGGTGTCTACTGGGTCTGCTTACCTTTTTCAGCACGGTCATAGAAGCTTGGTGTGAAATTGCTTGGTGCAAAAGAAGACTGTGCCTTGTTTATTTTTTTCCATTGGCTCGAAGTGGTATCTTGTCTGTACCAGTGAGATGAAAACAGTCTTTTTGAGAAAGGTAAATAGGCCAATTCTCCAGCATCACAGAGGTGTGCAATGTTTGCCTTTTTACTGAATAGAGTCATTGCACACACAGCTCACTCCTTCTACTTACTTTGTACCAAAAGCTTATCTCCCAGCTCTGAGGCCATAAATCATGCATTGCATGAATTTAGTATTTATTAATTATTATTATTATTATTATTATTTTGGCTGAGTTTTTAGGTGGCTAGAGCCTGCACTATGTGCAAACAGACAGCAGCAATGTGCTGCAAGATTTGGAGCGGCCTGGTCCCTTGGCAGGACATGGATAGATCTTCACCAGTAGGTCTCTCAAAATGACATTGAGAATGTGGTTTTGGAGTGCTCTGTGCAGTTTTGAGATTTGTCTGGGAAAAAACTCAGTTTTGCTTCGATATTTGCTGCCCATAATTTTCTTCTGACGAAATTACAATCTTATCAGGCACATGCTTATTTTCACCCACCTAGTTCTGCAGATGATAGTACTTCAAAAACTCCTGTAAAATGATAGGGGATATTTTTAATGTTGAATAAAGCTTACTGCTCTTCAGCTGGGGTTGACTCATTCTTCTCAGTCCTAAATAAATGTGTGTTCTTCCTCCTGACAAATAAACAAATAAATGGAAGACCAACAGCTTAGAGAGGGAAACAAAAGGGAGTACTTCAAATGTAGTCTTACTAATGAGTTAATCAGCATGTTTGAATGCTAATAAGCACAAGTTAGTAACTGGATCATCTCCTTTCTATTGTCCACTGGGAAGCTACATTTAGGAAATTAATTCAAAATTCGTATTTAACTCACTTTTCTTATGAATTAATGTGCATATTTAAATCTACCATGCAGCAGTGTCATTGGTGTCTGCTTTTTTCCTGCTTCTTCCCTCCATTAATAATTACTATTCTCTAATAAAAATTAGAGGATGGAGGAAATAATACTAATCATGAATTCTAGCACTGGGATGCAAAGATCCTCATTAGAGCCTGCAATCACATGTTGTTGTTTAAATAAATGCCTGTAATTCTTGCCTTCACATCTGGAGTATCCATTTTCCCTCCATGACATCAGTCAAGTCTTTCCCTGTTGACTCACATCTCTTTTATAAAAGAACTGCCCGTTATTTCTGAGGAGGGGTACCAGCGGTGCTGGGCTAAGGCAAGAAAGGGGAACCCAGCGGCTGTCAGCTGGCAGGTCTGCTCACGGCATTCAGCTAGGCCAGTCACCCCAATTCCTTTCATTTAGAGCCGGTGCAGTGATGGTTGATGGTTGTTTCTTCAAATCTGCGGTGCAGGGCTGCTCAGGAGGCTCTGGAGAACTCAGCAGAGCAGTCACGGACAGTAGCCTGGAGCTAGAGGCTGCATGTGTATGGCGCTTCCCATCCTGTGCTTCCTCCTTGGAGTCACTGGGATGCTCCTGTCAGGTACGTAGACAACCATGAGCAGGGTAAGGGTGAATCTGAGAAACAGCTCATGCTGTACAAAGATGTAAGGTGCCTGAGTGCGAGAGAGGAAGGCGAAAGAGCTGCTCTGTGTACAAACACACAAAATAGATCAACTCGCTGGGAGCGTGATCCTGCTAAGTGCACGGCAGCTGCATGCCAAACCTCCTGACATGTCTCCTGGATTGTTTTGCAGTGGAAAACAGTTTGGCTTTTCCTATTAATTTTTGTAGTTACCATTAAAGGCAATACCACGGCTAATGTTATATCAGGCCCAATTACATTAGTGCGCTGCTTCTATTTTTTTTCTTTCATGCTGTGGCATTTCCTTTCCCTTGAAAACACTCTTTCACTCAGTCTAGCAATTAACTGCTTGAACAGTATAATAAGGAAGCAATTAAGAGGTGACAGAGAAAAATTAACACTCCATTTCACATTAAAGGCCAAGCGAGTATCCTGGCCATTGTGAGTTAAATGTGTCTTTGAAAACCTGTAGTTTGGATGTATTTTGCTTGAGAATAAGAAGCCAGCTCCATGTTTTTTTGTCTCTAGTCCCAGTCTGAAAATGGATGATAACTAATTGGGTGCTGTCTGCTTAAACAGGCTGTATTAATTGCAGTTTGTTCTCCTGTAAGTGTCAAGGAAAACAAAATCTTTGTAATGTGTAGGCACAATGTACGCAGCCTTAATTTGAATATGCATGTATTGGAGCAAATAAAGCAAACTACTGGATGCAATGTTGCCATGGCAGGCAGTATTTGCATAATAAATAACAGCTATCATGAGACTTTCTTTATGAAGTTCTCCGCTGTGTTGTCAGCTACAAGAGCCTGCGATAAAGGAGCCAATATTGAAGAAGTAAGAGTGTGTTTTGCTTGCAAATGCAACACCCCAACCACAGTCATTGTTAAGCATACGTGATTCTGGTGTTGCTGACAAAACGTAGGGGGTTGCATCGCTTTGCACACGCGAACTGCGTAGGGAATAATGCAAAAAGACTCTCAAAAAGTGTTTGTCATGAGGCCAGGTTCTCCAAAACTGAACTTTGGAGGCTGTGGGTTTGGCACGAAGTTGCTAGCTTGGCCTGCCCTAGGGCCTTCCTTTGTGAGAATCCAACAAGTGGGACACAGCGGAGAGGGTCTGAACAGTGCTGCTTTGTATTTTATAACTCGACACTCCAGTCGAGTTTTGTGGATGTATTGATAGGATCGGGATGTACACATAGCTTTAGGACTTGTACATGCTATTGAGATCATGCGCATGTTGCTACTGATTTTGTTGGGACTGGGACTGAAGCAGGGTTTAGCATCTGTGCCCACCGCACAGGGGTAAGGCTTCAGACCCGTGATTTCTGCTCTGTGTCCCCAACAAGCCCCTCTCCTGCCGGGGCCGCTGTACCAGCACAGCCTGTTGCTGTTCGCCTCAGTTCTGTGCCAGGGGGGCTGCGTCCTCCTTTGGATCAAGGCCTTTTGGAGGCTCTTGATGCCGTTCTGTCCTCACTACCTGGAATATAGGTCCTTCAAGTAGAGCTGGTGAAATATATATATTTTAAATTTCATTTTTCAGCTGAAGGGTTTCAGAGTGCTGTGAAACTTTCATGATCAAACCATAAAGCTGTGTGAGACTCCTTTGCTTTGGGGGTTCATTACAAACTGTGAGCACTGGTTCACTGGGGAGTCGCTGAATATTGATAGTGAGCTTGGGCTTGGTTTCAAGTGAATGTGTTGTGGAATTTGATATTAAAATGAGTTTGATGCAATACAAGCTGAAAGAGAGAGGTCTCAGCTTTGAGCTTTTTGTTTTATCTTTGTTGAGATGACCAGGAAAAGCAGCTGAAGGCACTCATTTCTTCCAAAAAAGTAGGGAGAGCAAAGGGAAGGTCTGAGACGGAACATAGGACGGGGCCTGAGGATGGAATAAAAGATAGTAATAAATCCATAGCTGAGACAGGGGGAGGTCAGCTAGGGTAGAGAAATGTGGCTCATTGACATGGTGGGGAGCATGATGGAAGTGAAGGAGAGGACCACTTTGAGAAAGCTTCTGCAAGGCTCTGGGCATCTGATGACGGTGTGCTGAGGGCAATCAGCCCGTTCAAGGGGTGGGCTTGTTGAGCTCTCCAGGCTGCCATTAACTTTTGAAAATGGGGAGAGGATGCTGATTTACACACCAAAATAATCTGATTTTAACCAGGTCAAGCCCCTTGTATCTCTTTTGATGTAACATCCTTCCTTCTCCTCTGCAAGAGAGCTACATTGAGGCTTTCCAGACTCCTGCAAAGCAAAGCATAGGAAATCTAAACCAACCAAACAAATAAATGCCGTCAAGGTTTGTGTGCGTGGGCTTAATAAGCTTTGATTAGGATTTTAGTTGATCTGGTAGATGTGACTTGGCTGACAAAGGGAACTGAGTCAAGCTGTAACATCAGAGGTATTCTGATTTATTTCTTGCAAATGCTCTTAGGTGTGGTTTAAATAAGGAATTAACTGTTTGGTCGTATGAGACCTTCCATCCCAACCCTTTCTAAAACACCTGAGGAAGAGGCTGGTAGCATTGGGTATCTGGTGACACTGGTCTGGGCTGGGAATTAGCAGAGCGAGAACTGCTGTTTGTAACTCCTTGGCTCTTCCATAAATTATTGAGAAATTAAACAATGCAGAAAATCATAGGAGGCTTTTCAGACTGTGCTGGCAATTACTGTTGTGCAGCAAAATTTACTGTGTCCCTGATTTAGGCTGAATTTTGGAATCAGCATAGAGGTTTCATTTTTATTTTTCTCTATTAATTATATTTACTTACATATGTAGTTTATTCACTTTTTATTCTATTTAATGAAGTGTAAGGAATAAGCTGGCTAACTGTAGATGTGTTAGAAGTAAGCAATCGTTTTCAGGTTTTCTTTTAGTCTGAATATCAGAAATTACACCTTTATCTGGATGTATTTTTTAGCTAATGGATGGATCATGTAATATCTACAGTGTCTAATATCTTCTCCTAAACAGAAAAGAAAAAAATCTCTTCAAACAAGCAACCCTAGATCTCATACAACAGCACAGCATGTGTCAATTCACACTGTGTCATGTGACATGAAACTACTTAATACAACCTGACTTGGAGTGACATTTGTATTGCCCATACCATAGAATAAAAAAAATAACACTTACTTTCACAAGTGAGTAATTATCTTTTCCAGTTGATGGTATTTTGCTATTTGCAGGTCAAAATGAAAAACAGGTACAGGTTAGTAAGCTACCTTGAAAAGAAATATTGCAGTAGGGAAGAGATTTGATAAGGCCTTAATCATGCCAGCAATATGAGCAAAGGAAATGGTTCTGTTCATGAAAGGATCACCCTACCTTTAGATGTGATGTGAACTAAAGCAGGGGGAAATCCAGAGAGGGAATCTCAGCTTTTTAACAACAGGCTTGTGAGCTAAGAGGATTTTAATTAAGGCTAAAGGACAATTTTAAGGAATGGAAGGAAGATTTTATATATTGGCAAAGGCTGAAGGCACATTCGCATTTTCCATTTAATCCCACACATCACATTACAGTAGGTTGTTAGGGCAGAGACACCCCAAAGATGTGACGATCATTAAGAAAAGCCGACCAAGGCTGGATGCTCTCCTCCCCATCTCCCCCTGTGCGGTAGCTGTTCGTGTTGCCTGGTGAGAGGACAGTTCTCAGGCGTATCCTTACCCTGAAGACATGGAAATTTGTAGCTTATTCATAACAATCCTGATTTGCTCCACAGTTATGAGCTGTGAGTCATATGAACGCTGCATAAGAAAGCGGCTTGGAGTAGCTGACCAGGTAGTGACAGTCGTCTGCAGCCTCAGGTACTTTCCCTGCTCACAACAAAATCTCCATTCCTGGAGGTTTTTCCAGATAAGCTGCTTGGCAAAACATCCTCCCACAGGTACCCTGACTGCAGGACATTGTGTGCAGGGCAGTAGGCAGCTCCATTTTGCACAACACCGTGTGACTTCTGCCAGCCACCTGGGTGACAGTGTCTCTTGGAGGAACTCTCCTCCTCTTGTGGTATCTCAGGCCCTACAAGGGCAAGGCGTGCCTTAGCACTGTGATTGGTGAGATCCTTTTGGATGGGACCATGTAACCTCGTTAGTTTCTACAAATTCGCTCAGGTCTGAGCAAAATTGCGCCTCATCTAAAGTGGTGTTACTTGTGTATTTCTTTGACTCCAAAGCACTGGAAATATTCATTGTAAATTTATTTTAGCTATTTTCACAGGTTTTTTACAAAGCTTACAAAAATAAGCTTGCAGTGAATATTTCTTGTTCTCTTGCCATGGCCCCATGCTGCCACTGCCATGGCAACCATGAAATCCTCTCTTCCTTCCCTACCAGCTCTCGTCTGCTCAGCTGGGGAGCCTCTGCTAGCGATGCCTCAGCCATGGCAGTGTCGTTTCCCAGTACTGGGGCTGCTTCCTCCTATTTTCCAGCCATCCTGCAGTAAATGGAGATGGCAGCAGATGTCTCCTCTCCCACCCCACTTCAGTCCAGGGAAGTAGTTACGCTTCTGCTGTGTGAAATCAGTGCAAGGAAAGAACAGAACAGTAGTCAGGGTCTTGTGCTGTTAGGTGGTCTTCAGGCAACACCTGGGAGGGGCTGGAAGATACTTGGTGGGCATGCTTCTCTGTGTGACGCCTATAGGCCATTTCTCATTGAAAATGGACAGTTTCAATGATTTCTAATCAAATTTCGAATGTTGTAATAGCCTTTATGTGTGGAATAGATCTTTTTTACAGAGGGAAGAAAGGACATATGAAAAATAAGAAATGAACATGACATGACAGTTTTGCAAACCACCATGAAATGAGGATTTATTAGGTTGTTGATCTCCCCTGGGGACATGAGAGCAATAAAGGCAGGAATTGTGCTGACTCAGGCTGAAGTGAGGAACACGCTCAACTTGAAGGCAAATGGTTTTGTTGCACAATGCAGGGATGAGCTCAGCTGTCGCTCAGTCTGTTAATCCCTCAAATCTTTAGCGCTTGAGGATTAATTTCTTTAAATATTGTGCCAAATATAATAGTCTGTCTATCTCTTGCACTATTAGACTTGTATGAACTACAAGAAGCCTTTTGTCTCCCTAATAGGATTCAGCCCTAATTCTGAAATCATAAAGCATGAGTTTAAAATATAATAATTAATAAATACATATTCCTTTGGTAGATAGGTAACAGCTGGACAGTTGTAAAGCCCTAGTCCCACCCTTAACACCAGTCCTACAGCAAGAACAGCCCAGGTAACAGTTGTACTTGCTTGCTTCTGGTCTGTCCCAGTACAGAAGGTTTCCAGGATGATGGAGTCATGAAGTAACATTGTCACGGTGCCCTTCCATTGCTGTGTCCTGATTCGTGGAGTGTGGGAGGCATCCAGGTATGCTTATAATGCTGAGCAGAAGTGCGTGTGTGAGAACAACCTCTGCCACTGCTGTAGCTATACAAAGGAGTGCACGCTGGCCCAACTAAGACAATCATGACCATTTTAATGACGGCAATACTTTCAGATGAGATTTTCTGTGTAGAGTGCAATTAGGGCTTTCTGTTCTCTTGGGGACAGCCTGTTACAGCTGGGGAGCACAGCTGGAGAGCTAACCCTGTGCTCTTCCACTTGCTTACAGTTCCAGCCCTTGAGCTGTAGGGAACAAGCATCTCTGGACGTGGCCTGGGGCTCATAAGGCTGCGGGGCTGAATGCTGATAGCTGTGTACTTTCCTGCTGTGGTACTGCTGTCCAGGCTGGGAAGTCAGGAACAGCTGGTGGAAGCAAATAACAAACAAGGCAACGTCTCACATCAGAACATCTAGAATTGTCTCTCTTGGCGTTGATGATTTTATGAAGTAACTATTGTCATTTTCCTGTATCCCAGAGAGCACCTGCGGATGGCAAATTGTAATCAATTACAGTCTTATTTTAATGTGGGCTGTATTGATTACCCAGACTCTGCTCTGGGTAGGTCTGAGATATTTTGCTTGAAACGGATCTGTTCTCTTGGCACCAAGAATGAGTGCATTCAGAAGAATGAGTAGATTTCAAATAACCTAACCAACCTGGAAACAAATTAGGAAAAAAAACCCAAACCTGAATTAGTGGTAATGAAATAGTTTCACTCTTTTCAGCTCTAAGGCACCTTTAATTTTAAAATATTAGTCATTTTCTATTTTCTAAGAAGTCAAATGAAATAAAGCATTCTGCTTTTATTACTCCAGAGCATTTAAAGTTACTGAGTACTCTTGCTATGTAAGCTTTCTGTCCCATTTTAGGATAGTGAAGAATGTAAAATAATAATAATTAAAACCCCCCCCAAACTTATTAGCAAATTCCAGGTCAGAATGACTTAAGTCCAGAATATTAGCATTTTCACTATAGCAGTCAAATGTGTAATTTCACCCCAAATGATAATAAATTTGATTTAAGGGTGCAAAGTGAAAGAAAATCTTTAAATTTGGAGTAAATCAAGATTTTCACGCTTTTGCTTTTAGTTGAAAGCGAATGCAGAAATACAGGGATGCTGGATGAGAATGTTTTCAGTCCTGTAGTTCCTAGCAATCTAAACACAAATGAGATTTTGAAGTAAAAATTTCTTCTTCAGAGGGTTACTAGTTACATTCATTGACAAAACAGGCAGCTGATTTTTTTGGTCTGTCAGCACTCCAGTGAAGACAGAAAACCTGTTACTGTATGTCTGTTAAAAGTATAACAAGATCATGTAACTAGAAATTATTGAAGTCAGCAAAATTAGACAGCAGGCAGGCCATTTTTAAAGTGAGATTAATTACCCATTGAAATAGCCTCCCAAGGGGCATGGTACCTTTTCCACCTTAACTAAAGCCCTGAAGTCCTTAACTCAAGGCGGGATGCTTAAGAAAGTGCTGTAGCAGTGCTGTTAACAGTCCTTTGGCCTTGGCGTCTGCAGGTTCAGGCATCATGGGCCAGGTAAGGGTCAGGTTTGTAGCCTGAAATGTAGCTGTTCTTAGTAGCGGAGACTTGAGCGATGCGTGGGGTACAGATGTGCAGGGTGGGGACATGCAGCTGAGTGCACATGGAGCTCAGTGGTCCATGGTGAGCTCCAGCTGGAGTGAGAGACATCCAGGGAGGCTGCTGGGGTGGGGCAGGATTTGCCCTGTGGTTTGCACTTGTCTGTTTTTCCTTCTCCCTTCCTGTGCTTTTGAGCAACTGCTATTTGCAAACCTGCTGTTAAACTCTGCTACCACTGAACCCGTATTAACCCGAAAGCATTAGAGAAATCAGTTGGAAAGCTCAAAACATTCTTCAAGGTCAGGAAAAAGAGTCTTATGAATGACAAAGAAGAAAATTGGAGTCAATGAGACACGACTGTAGAGGAAAAATATTCTCTCTTACACAATCCAGTGACTGAGGAAATTCCCCAGAGGAAGGAGAGTAAGGTGCTTCCTACATGACAGTGAGTGACAGCTTTTTCATGCACTGTGGCTTGACAGTTACAATTTTCCCCTGAGAGGCAAGTGAGAAAGAAGAGACTGACCCTTTTCTCAGAACATTAATGCTCACTCACATCCCAGCTTTTCTTCATTTTCAGTGTTCTCTATTTCAAGTCCAAATCTTCCTCTGCTTCCATTAAATCCTGCACCCGCCTGTTCCACAATGAGATTTGAATCAGTAAAGGACCAGGGAAAAAAGGAATGCCTTGAGCAGAAGGACAACGCAGACCCTCTACCACCATCACCCTGGGGCACGGAGCAGTGACATGCCAGGGCTGCCACAGCTCCCTGTCCTTCTCCTTCACGGGGCTGCTGAAGAGGGAGAGCTGGCTGTGCTGTCTGACTCTGGGAAGCCTGCCTCCCCCTGTCTGCATTTACGCATCTGCAGGGTTCGGGCCCTTCTGGCAGCCCCCAGCCAGTTCTGTGTATCCCGTTTGCTGTCACTCTATCCCATGCAAGAACGGGATTTATCCTGCCTAATATTTATCCTGCTGCAGTATTTTATGTATTTTCTTCTGATGTCTAAGGATGAAAAAGGTATCTAACAGGAGACCATATGGATTGTAGCAGGCTAAATGTAATATGCAACTTTTGAGAGCCTATGAAGCCCCTTAAGCAAACATTATGTGATCTCAAAGTAAGGTTTGGTGAAACAGCTCATGCTGGTTTCTTGAGGGTTACAGCTTCTTAGCAGAGAAATCCCCAGATGCATTGCTTCTTTCCCTTGGCTGTCTAGTTTAGCATCTTGTTTACTTTTGTCTCATATTATTCTTCTTCCTTTTTTTTTTTTTTTTTTTTTTTTTTTTTTTTTTTGTGAGGTGAGTGGGGTGCTGGTGTGAGTCCTTTTCTTGTTCCTGCAATTCTGTAATTCTGTTCTCCAAATTCATCTTCGTGGGTTAACGGATAAAACCCACAAGCCTTCCTTGCAGGTCTCATAAGGGCCTTGATCTTTGTCTTTCTTCAGCTCCAGCCCCATAAACCTTCTAAGCTAACCTTGCGGCTGCGTCCTGCCAGGCTCTCCCAGACAGGTCAATCTCATTTCTACTTTTGATTGTTACAGTTTAAAGATAGAATTTCCCTTTCTTGCTTCACAGCATTCAAATGCTAATTAGATCCCTTAAATGTCTAGGAAGTTATCCCAGTTTACACATATATAGTTTATTAACTCATGCTCATTTCAAACCTTTTCTTTGATGTAGGCTAATGGAACTATTCTTTTAGAATCACTTTAAGAGGTGACTTCTCTTTCATTCTTGCTGGATGGTGTTTCTCTGAGGCACATCTGTGGTATTTTGCATTTGGAAAAAATACCTGCGTTTCCTCAGGCTAATCTTGAGCGCTGCTGCACTTCCATGCAACATAAATACAGTTGCTTTCTGTTTGGAACAACTTTTCTAAGTTCACACTTCCACTCTTTGTTCAAAGAATATTTATTTTACCTCTCTTTGGATAGCTGCGCAGCTAATAAGACAGAGCAGACCAGGTTTGCAAAAATACATCTGCCTGGAGAATATGGTCATGTGAGCCAGCATTTGTTTCCAGCTGTTTTCTTGTCATTAGCTTTTAATTTCAACAACTACCTGCTTGTGCCTCTCCCCTTTTTTCCCCACCTCAGGTATTTTGTGCTGTTATTGTGATTGTCAGTTCTGTTCTGCTTGAAAGGTTTCAGTGTATGTTGCCATGGTTACAGGTGCCAGAATTGGAAATAAATGAAGGGGGTATCAAGGCACCGTTGTGACTCTGACAGAGGCTTAGCACTAAGATGTTAGCTATTACTTTGCTGGATTCCACATTATTTGATGACAGATCTGTTTTAATAGAATATTTAAATGCTTGTGTGAATATAAATTGCACTAAAATGGAACTGGATTTAGAGTATATCAATTTTTTTTAACATTTTCTTTTCTTTATTTTATTTTGTAATGAGCACATAGCCTTTGGGACAGTCCGCGGCTAAATGTGCAGGGTATGTCTAGAACATGCCCCAGTGCATGAATGGTATGAGCCTGTGATTCTGTCTGCCGCTGGGGTGTGGATGAGTATTGAGTATATTTCTTCACAAAAGTTCAGAGAAAGAGGAGAAAAATGTTTTTTTTTTTTTTTAGGAAATAGCTGCCTCGGAATGATTTACTGTCCCTGGGTGAGGGAGATATTTGGAAACTAAGTGCATGTTGTCACTCTTGTACTGTCTGTGCAGTGATAACACATGTTTCTAAAGGCTTGCAGAAGGCTCATGGTGAAGAAGACATGAAGGTTTCTGCAAAACCAGAGAAATCTTCTTCTATTTCTCATTGTTGGTTTCAGAAATTTATTCCAAAATCATAGAAGGAGGGCATTATGGCATCTTTATGGTGTTGATTAGGGATTATAGTTGGAGAGTAATACTAATATGACATTTTATCAAAAGTTGAGGTTTATACAGTGACTCAATTTATCATCTGTGAAATGCAGAACACTGGAAAAAGTGAAAGAAGTTACTCTCCACCTTTCCCACTAATTTTTATCTTCGTTTCTTCTTGACCCTAGTGTTAATCTTTGAAATAGCTTTGATAACTCTGTTATAAAGGTGGATCTTGGTAAAGAATATCCTCCCAAAAATGCAGAACTTGCATTTACCCTAATCAGAATGTTGCATTTATTTTTCAAACCTGTCTCTCTTCTGAGGTGGATTAGAAATAGTACTGTATGTAAACCCCAGAAGGGCAGCTGTCCAGTGCCTGCAGTCTGTTATACAGTTGGAAAGTGGGAGGTGCCTCTGCTGCCTCTTTCAGGTGACTCTGCCCCATTTGGGCACAAAGCTGTTGGATGTTTAACCACACAAAGTTGTGTTGCAGACCCACGAGAACTATACCTGGTGGTCAAAGCATCTCAGAGTCCACACGTGCTGAGCTTTTCACCAGTGCAGCCGGTTAGACATGCAATGTTCTACTTATTAATTGTGGTGTGGTCACCTTTTGTGCACCTTGTGGCACTAGGACAAGGGCTATGGCTGTACTCTTTCCACTGCCTGAACCAGCTCATGCAGAGTAGCCACGGTAACTCTGTGCAACACAGAAGTATGCTTTGCAGCCACCCCCTCAATGCTCTGCTCATATTTGTGAATTCTGCTCCACCAGCTGGATACCTAAAAGCTAAGCGCTTGAAAGCCTGTGTCCCTTTGTCAATCTGCGCCTAAATTTCTAACTCTGTACACTGCAGAGACTTTGTCTGGGGGAAGCTCGGGAAAGCAGAATCTGCTTTGTTTGAGTGCTTGCTTTGTATAAGCACTCAGCAAACACACCAAACTTCCACAAAACAGGGTGTCATATTTTCCTGTGATTTTGCAATTGCCCATCATTAGGTTGCGGGACATACGTGCACACAGGATAAAAGGAGCTGCATCAAAATCAGTGTTTACATGAACTCAGTAAACAAAGCAGCATCTGCTTGGCTTGCTGCAGTGTTTCCAACTCATTGCGATACCTAATTGTTGTCAAACTGTTGTGTTTCCCTTGACACTGAATTTAATTTACAGGAAGAGGTAAGTGTAGCACCTGCTAGTCTGCTGATGAATGAACAGATCTGCTGTTTTATGCCTGACTTCAAAATTTTGGCTGTGGTTTGTACCTGGTGAAAGTAAGCTCGTGGAAATTATTGGTTAATGTGCTCTCTCCGTGCTAACTCCAGGAATTATTGCTGCACAGGACAACAACGACCACTAGTGGCTAAAGATGAATTTTCCCGAATTGATAAAACTGGAAGAGAAAAGCCATAGGTCCAATATATTAAGTTATTGCAGCACATGACAATGGATGAATTTTGTGTGCTAAGACTTAAAAGCATGCTGATGATTTTGTAATGTGTACATACGCTGCTCACAGCTGTGTTTTTTTTTTTTTTTTTTTTTCCCAAGACTTCTCCAGCACTCCAAGGTGTCCCTGGGTTGGCTGCTTCAGTATTAATGCAGCCTGTTCCAAGTCCATTTTACTCTATCCATGATCAGTTCAGCTCCTGTGTTTGTGCACATCACACACCACAAGGTCATCAGCAGCAGAGTGATTGCCCCATTGCACAGAACCCAGACCACCCTCCCTGTCTAGTCACGCTGCATCAGTCCTCAGTTCTGCAGTGAGTGCTTCTCCTGTTGGTTAGCATCTTCTCCCCCTTGCCTTCATGCACTTTTTAATTGGTTAATTGCTCTATCCATATGCTAAGCATGCACTAGAGATCCAGTGACTAGTGGTAGCACATGTTCAGTTCACCATCTTTAAATGCTATATTTAGGCACTTCCTGGTCTCCATGCCTTCCTTGTACAATACCACAGGTGTCTCATGTAGGCCTTTTGTTAGTTCCCTAATGGGCTGTAGGCATCCTGCTCGTTAGTCTATTATCTAACTGCCCACCATGCATGCTCACAGGCTCCCCATGACTTCACTCATACTGCTACAATAATTACGCATCATTTTTTTTCTCCTTGGCTAGGGAAATGCTGTGCAAGCCTGTGGAGCCTCATGGACAGATGATGCAGGCTGCAAAATGCTACAAGGACAGTATCCCCCAGGCCAGGCACCACCTCACCCTCTGCCTGCTTTGCATTACAAAAGAGGTTTGAGGTGAAACTGAGTCATCGTAGCGTGAAGTCAGCTCCCAGGAGGTGAAGGGACCCCAGAGCATCCAGCCCCTTTCGCCTAAATGCGTGCAGGCAGCGCTGGGCAATGGGAATCAGGCTTTGTACATCCTGACCTCAAAATGTTATTCCTGCCGCCTCCCTCCGCTCCTTTTTAAAATCGCGGAGCTATTTCGCAGTGTTCGTTGCAGTACCAAGTGGCAGAGGAAGGTGGCACAGGAGGAAGAGGAATCAGAGGCAAGTCAAGGAGGAGAGCTGCTGGAGATCAGAGTGGGCACTGCTCCTCTTGTTCTGCCATGGAGCCTTGGGCAAACTTAGTGAAAACAGAGGGAAGTTTGAGTGTAAAACATTAATGGTAGAATAAAATACAGATAACATACACAGAACCTGACTGTTCTCCCTGATTTTGTGTAAGCCCTTTGTGTTTCCTGCGATTAGTCCAAATAACAGTCTGAAAACTGAGTTTTCCACAGAGTGCTGGGGTGCTGCAGCAAGGGCAGGCAAGTCATTTGATCCACAGCAGAGCTAATTTCCCCCATCCATGTAAATGTGTGTAAGTCACATTACTGTTAATGAGCTGCAGGCGTGATTGGAGGGGGAACGTACTCCACTGCTTACTTTATGAGCCAGTGTGTGGTTATTGTTCTGAATGGTTTCTGCAAAGTGTAGCTGAAACCAAGCCAGGGGCATGGTGCCAAAAGAAAGGGGAAAAATGCTTAAGGCAGACAGTTTGCCAGTAGCTTAGCAGCTGTCAACTAGTTGTTCCAGGAGGATATACATATTTAAGATTAATTATACCTGGTTTTTACTCTCTTTCTGTGTTTGTAATGTATAACAGCTTTTGCATAACCATACAATGTATGTGTTGCATCTAGAGATGTAATTATTAATTTAGACTGCTCAACAGTGTGAGGAAAAAGAAAAAGATAGGCTGAACACAAACTGCTAAAGCTACATCCTTTATTTCTTCCCAGATGTCCATGGTGTAAGGTAAGGTAGTTACTGGTCAGAAGTTGGAGCTCTTCAGTGATTTCTCCTGTGGGGAAACTCCTTTCCAGGAAGCCCCAAATTGCCTTTTTACAGAAGCGCCTGCACTTAGACTCAAAAAAATCATGGAAGTTGTTAATGCCTAGTCATGTACTTAATTACTACTGAAAGAAAGAGAAGAAAGGGGAACTTCTTCCTCCTTAAGGGGACTGTTAGGACATGTGCTAAGGAACAATATCTATCAGTAGGGAATCATATCCAGAACTAAACCAAAACTTTGGGAATATCCTCTTATCTTCCTTTGATTTTAATTGAAATAGAACTTTTAAACACCTTCCACAAGAAAAAAAATAAAGCAAAACAAAACAAAAAAAATCTGGTGAAAATTTTCTTACTATCTACAAAGCCAAGGGAAGCAGGAACGCTTGGCTTTTTGAAAGCAAGGAGAGTACAGTAGGGTTGGGCCCATTGCCTAATGCATTGTTTAATTTATGGGCTGATCGTTCTTCAGCCTTTCTGGCCAACAAAAATGGGAAAAAGCTGTATTCCTCTCTGTGCAAAGTCTCCAAAATCTTTAAATGGGCACTGATTTCTGTTTCTTTGTTAGTGTGGTGAACCTTGGGTAATGTTCACAGTCAAGTAGCCTTCTGGGGCGGGCATGATGGTGTTAGCTGGCTTTCTAAATCTCTCACCTATGCTGGAGAAAGTTGGTCACCAATTCTGGACTCAAGAAAAGTCAACAGCTTTGGAGCAGCTGATGTGGCATTTATACCTCTGAACTTTTAGGGACTCCTTCTCGCTTTCCCAGAGAATCTGAGTAATAGTATTCAGTGGTTGTTGAGATCTGAGGTAGAAGGATCAGAGTGCCCATTACACCAGTGAAACCTCTCTGCTTCCTTCTCATGGTCCTCCTCATGGTCTGGGAATGAACAACACCACGTGGCTCACCGGAGCTGGAGAGAAACAGCTTGAATGCCACAGCTGCTGAGTGCACTTCTCCCAAAGTGTCAAACCATTTCAGATGGCTTCTTCTAGGAAAAAATGATGCATTTGTGAGCAGTTCATAAATGGAAAGAAAAGAAAAAAATAATTAATTTAATTAAGTAAGCAGCTGAGTGTGAATTATGTGCTGGGACCTATTGATTCAGCCAAGGAAAATTGAACCCAGGGGGGAAGCGAAACCTGCCTGACTACCACAGGCTGTAGAAAAAATGTTTTTAAATTTTAAACACTTTTACAAGTTCAATTCTTCTACCTTTCTTCCTGTTTCCGTTACATTTTTTCTGTCTTGAAACACCGCACAGTTTAGGTAATTTCAGCTGCGTGTTAGTAGGTGGCAGTCTTGATCAAGTTTTGAAACCCAGTAAAATGTCTTCCTTCCTGCCTAGGAAAACAGTGCGAAGCTGCTAAGGACAGACTACCTGGGCCAGAAGGAACCCTGCTCTTCCTGTAGCAAAACATACGTACCACACTGCCAGCAAACCTCACATGAGGACTTCTTCCTCTGTGGCCTCAATTCCTCCTGGAATGTGACTTTTAACCATACCTGTGAAAATTGCTCTCCTCCAGCACAGAAATCAACTGGTTTCAGATGTTAATGCTCTTCTGCAGCAAGGGAGCAAATGGTGCAGCTCAGATTGGGTAATTGCCCTCTCAGCCGTGTCTGAAAATCTCGTTAAGCGATCGTCCAGACGGAACAGGAAAGGGGAACAGGGGGCTGGGGGAGAGCCCAGCTTTCCTGGGGCCCTGAGAGTGCTGCTGGCGTACAGCCATCGAAGTGCTGACTTACTGCAGTTGTTCTCCAGGAGTAAAGTGCTACCTAGTAAAATAACATCAGCCTGTGAGACACATCCTGCCCTGTCTTTCCTCTCCTGACGCAAGGAGGCAGAGGAGGCCATTCTTCCAGCATGGTGGTAGTGCTGAGGGGGACACCTTGGACACCCTCTTAAGGAAAAGCTCTCTGAGACACAAACATATATATGTACGTACATATTTGCACACATATATATTTATAGGTATGCTTATATATTAAAAAAATACATTTATAGGTATGCTTGGGTGACCAGGTAACAAACAGTACCTGCTCTTGGCTTTACCAGGGTTATTTATGGATATCATTTCCTCAGAGAGGCAGAGGTAAAATGCTGTGTATGAGGCAGCAGGAGGGAAGAGCTGTTGTGGTCTGGCAGGGACAGTGAATCTGGTGATGCTGCCCTTGGCCGTGGGAGGGGAGGGATTGGAATGGCATCTGTGCATGCCCTCACCTTCATGCAGGAGCCATCAGATGCTTGTGGAGCATTTCAGCTCTCTGCTCGTTCCCTTGGAGGCACTCAGCTGACTCACTTCTCAGGCCTGGACTGTCTGACTTAACCTCCCAGAAGTGGGAGGGCGTACTGAGCTGGTTTGAAAGCCCTTCTGTGTTTCTCCTTGGATCCTTTCCCTGTCTGATTTATCAGTATCAATAGGTCGCCTTTTTTCTCTTTCAGAGTTGATGGCCTTGTGTTTGTCATCACAAAATGTCTCTCAAAAGTTAACCAGGAGAGATGATTTGTGTGCAAGTCTACAGAAAGGAGGTATTGGTGAAGTAATCATCTCCATTACAGATAAATGGAGCAGAAAGTGGGTGAAGGATAAGTACATTTCTTTACAAGAAACTTCATGTAACTGGAATATCACTCCATTAAACTGGACTGAATGTTACAGTAGTCATCCAGTGAATTGGAGAGAAGCACTATTTTCAGCCTAGCATCAATCTAAATGAACACTTTCCCGAGGTTTTAAATTATTTATTCCTTTTCTATCTTGCAAGTTCAAGATAACTGTGGTTTTAAGAACATCTCCAATCCATTTCACAAAGGAAAGGCTTTGAGTATGGAGAGATCAGGCCAAATCGGTCTGTGGTGTGCCTGTGGCACAGCAGAGCAGCTGGCCCTGCCCCGCAGGGAGGGAGAACCGCCGAGCTGCTGTGTTAAGTGCGTGGCTCACGCGGTGTGCGTGTGGGAGCAGGCTGGAAATCAGCGGAGACCTTATCCTCATGCCTTTTAATAGAGGCTCTTGTTTAAAGCTCTGCCAAAAAATGGATTGAATCCTACCTCTCTACACTCAGGCAATGGCCACAGAGCTGTTAATAAAGACTGCAGGCCATGAGGGATGTCTGGTCTGATCTTTCCTCCTGGGACACCACCAGGATAGGACTCTTGTCCTACTCCCAGATCCCCCTCTCCTCGTCTGGAGAGGTTGATCTGTAGGTTTTGCTCTTTGACCATTCTTCCAAAGAATTCTGTGCCATCCTCTGGCTGCTACAAAAACTGGAGTGGAGATAAATTAGGGTAATATAACAATGGGCAAATGAGCAAAAGGTATAAATTCATTAGGTGATACTGTGTTGTTTTTCCTCCTGGCTGGATAACCCTGCATTCACTTGCCATATTGCTCATATGTAATATCACATTGTACAGCACTGCAAAACTGATCTCAGTCTGTGGGGCTGCTGGCAGCTGGATCTGGGCAGGAGGCTGACTGCAGGAGTCCTCTGGGGAGAGGCATCGGCTTCTGGAAAATAGGCACAAGGTAAGGCAGGAATAAACCCTCCACAGTTAGTTTCTGCCTTGCTATCCTTCTTTCAGGACAGACGTACAGGAAAGGTTTCAAGAGAAACGTTTCAATGGAGTTACTCTTCTCAGCCAACTGCAGCTCTCTCTCTCTCTTTTTTTTTTTTTTTTTTGGTATGGCCATTGGCAACTTTGAAAAGTGGGAAAATTTAATTTCAGGTGTTTCTTCACCTAAACCTGAGAATTCCACTTTACAATGGCCTGGTCACTTTAGCAAATTGATCAGGTTTTTGGTCTGGCACTACTGAGCAACCAGCAGCTTTTTCAGCAAGAGTGAATGTGTCTCTGGGGTACCAGAGATCTGGTGCTGCCCCTGCACTGAGCACTTTATCATGGGGTTTTAAAATGATGAGCCGGAGGGGTAGGAGCGGGAAGTGCAACGATAGTTTTTTAGGGGAGCAATGCGGGGGGGAAATCTCTGGCTGTTTGGTGGAGGGACTGGCCTGCACTGGCAGGTCACTCCTGCAGCCTTGGGCTGTGATTTTGCATAACCCCGGATCTGCGAACGCTCCCCCCCGTGCAGCAGTGGTTTCTGCATGGCTTTGCATTCTGTGCCCAGTCTGTGTTGTCTGAGATAAAGGCAGAATTTATGGCTGTGATGCAAGAACTGGGTGGTTAAAGTTTTATGGACTTCTTGTTTGAGTCAGAGTAATAGGGTGACCGTAAATCTTGACGGCGATGTCTGTAGTCTTCCAACGGGAGGACATGTCTGAAACCAACAAAGCCATTTCTTTTAATGCCAGTAACTATGCCTACAGCATACAAATGCACCCTGTGTCCAGCTAACACCTAAATCCCATGTGTCCACGCCGTCTCCCGTGTTGTGCCTGACGAGCCACAAGAGGGCACTTGTTCCCTGTATTACTCTGACTCTGCTTTTTCCTCTGCTTCAACTCAGACTCGATTAATGTCAACTGCCTGTACGTGTGGGCATTGCTCTTTTCATTCTGAGTTAATCCTTTTCTTTTTTTGCTGTTAATTGGGAAATACAATAATGCTAAAGGAGTCTGAAAGCAATTAACAAGATGGTATTCTTGTGTGATTCACTTATATTTTTATAGTTATTTGTAAAAGAGAAACCTTTGGGAAAACTTACACCTAATACATAAACATTTTAATGACTGCTAATAGGATTTTGCAAAACAACTTCCAAGCATCTTAACTTTCTGCTTTAGTATTCACCCTCTTTAAATGTGTGTGATTACAGGACTATATAAATCCAGAGTGGCAGGGAATTATTTCAACCTACTGAGAGCTCCACCAGGGAAACCTCTGTAGAGAGCACCCTGGTGTGGCTGAGATGGTCCTCTGCAGTGTGAACCCTAAAAACAAGCCCTATCAGATGTTAGGAACAAGATAAAAATCAGAAAAAAAAACCCCACAAAAATGAATACTAATTAGAGTGATAAAAGTAACACCACATGTTCATCTTCTGTTATAGATGGTAGAATAGATCTGCCAGTGCACAATGGCACAATGTGCAAAAGAGACAAGGGACACTATTAAACCTACTTTAACTAGCTAGTTTACATAAAACTAAAGTTTGGATTTTCTTCCATTTGATTGATTTTTTTTTTTTTTTTTTAAATTTCCCAAACAGTTAGTTGATCCCCTTTGGAGAAGCAGAGGCTGGGGGTGTGTATTTGCAACTGAGACTTAAAAATCTGTTTTCTTTGCATATGCACAGGGAAAAGCTGTCTCTCTTCCTGGCAGTCCTAGCCTCTTGCAAGCCAGCTTCTAGCCCAAGATCTGACTCTTGGCCCTTCAGATAATGTCCTAGCAACATTTCCTGGCTGTGCAGTGTGACTGCTCTGCATTTGCTGCTTCTTACCTGCTGAAAAGCAGCTGTAACTGAGTCAGTCCTTGCCCTGCTGTGGCTTTGGACTGCATGTTCCAGATTTATGCAGCAAATTCATTCTTCAGTAACCTCTCACTGCCTCAGCTGCTGCAAAAAGGTGATTTCTCTTTTCCCTTGATTTAGTTTGGCTTTGTGCAGTTCTACAACTGTCATTTCAGAATTACCGATATTCATAAACCCTTCATGTCTGGACAACTTAAACCCTTCGGGTGCAATATGTCCACCCAAGCATTCTGAAGTGTAGAAATTAAAAACTGGAGGAAATCAATGCTCCAGAGCACACCTGTGGCACCAGTCGCTGCTTTTACTCACTTCCGTTTCGCAAGAGAGCCCACTGCTGAGCTTTATCCAGCTCTTGCAGGAGATGTTTGAAGGGACATTTGCCGCCAGTTTTCCAAGCGGCTCTGTCCATACTGCTGCACTCTTTTTCCCTTCCTGCAGGTTCTCCAGCAGCAGGGAATGTTAGAGTCTGCTTCTGTTTTTCTACCTGATGAATTTCACTATCTGCTGTGGGAGACAGCGGTCCACCTCCTGTCCCTAGTGATGTCTGTGTCCGTTAGAGACAATGAGATTACTCTAGACTGAAATTAAAGCCTTCTGTCTTTACAACAGTGTTTTTATTGGAACCGTAAATCTGCAAAATGTTTTGGAGTTGCCAAGATGTCCTTTGCTGTTCTTCATTTAAACTCAGGCCAACACCCCAAACACCCGTTCTGACCATATTGCTAATTTTAAACTTCTAAGACTTTCCTTTCATTTTAATTGGGAAATTTTGTACTATATTTGTTATATTAAAAAAATCTTTATCTCATTTGAGATATCATGAGTTTTCTGGGGAAAAAAAAAAAAAAAAGATACTTTAGTCTGCCAGAAAAACCTTTTTTCTCCTTGGTAACTTCATTTGCCCTTTTACATATTGAATTTCTGAAAATAACTGAAATTAGTGTGCTGATTTGGTCACAGCTCCAAAGTCTGGTTCTGCTTCCAGTTCTCCTTTAGCCTGCCATGAACAAAGGCAGGGTTTCACCCTTTTGCTCCCATAAGATGGGCTGTGCAGACAGACCTGTTTGTTTAGCAGAGCATTCTTACTAAATGATACCAACAATGTTAAGTAACGAACTTTGCTAATAGATTTTGATGAATTTCAAAGACCAATTAAACCAAGAAGAACACAAAGTATTGTCATATAAATATTTAATGTAAGCTTATGGATTACATTGTCCTGGTGACTGCTATCAGAGGCACTTTGAAACCACATGTGGCTCATGATAGAGAGACAGAGCCAGTTTCAGCCAGAGATGAGTTCAGACTGCTCTAATAAACACCCCTCCAGGGATCACTTTGAAGTGGTAAAGTCTTATGAGTAGCTAAAAAATAAGAGTTCTGCAGTCAACAATAAACACTGCTGTATCTTTTCTCTGCCCTAATGAAAGTGACAGAATATACAATTTTGGTAACCTCCTCCGAAAACAAAGGTAACGTGGTTCTGAGAGACAAACAACAAACAAAGTGAAATGTTCTTGAGGAAAAGGAGCCTTTGTAGCTGGCATTGCTCTCCAGATGCTCTTAGAGTGACGGATTTGGAAGGAAGCTCTTTGTACCAGCTGCTGTCAGTGACGCGCACCCGAGCTGGGGTGGCTGCTGTGGGGCTCCGTGTTGCACAAAGGGATCGATCCCTGCGTGTGCCGCGGGCGCTGCAGAGAACAGCACGTTCTGCCCTTGGGTTTTATGAGCTTGTGCTGCTGGCGCGGCCACAGAGCCCCTGCCTGCCACTAAGTGCAGTGAGTGCCTGCTGGGCTTTGCCCTTCCTCCTCAGTTCTCTGCTTCTCTCTTTGGTGATCAGACATAAAGCAAGCTCCCAGGACAGGGTAACCCTGGTGGCTGTGCAAGGTGGGATCCATGGCCGTGATCTGTGGGCAGGAATTTCCCGCAGATTAGGGAGAGGCTGACACACTGATAGAAGACCATGCAGGACAGCGTTAGAAAGGAGAAAGGAGGGGACGAAGGAGCTATATGCCCATTAGAAGATGGTTGGAATAACCCATTCACTTCACTAAAATCACTGCTAGACACTATTTCTAGCACTCACAACTTCTTCAGGTCTTTCCACCCAGTGATGTAGGGCCAGTGGAGCTGTATCCATTTTCCAGGTGTGGATGCTGAGGGCAGAGGTGCAGTGGAAGATGTCAGCATGGCTCCTGCCTGCTGACTCCCATTGCATCCTCTGTCATCAGCCAGGGAATGTGGCCAGGAGCAGAAGGTTTCCTGCATGGAAGTCTGGGCTGTGTCTGATGAGGCTCCCTAATTGAATTTGGATTCATGCAGCCAGTCAGGAGCACTTGAGGGTAGCTTCTCTGCATCTACAAGCCCTCCCTTGATGAGAAAGGACTTCAGACTCCTTAGGGTCCCAGGTCCCTCTCTGCATGATAGACTGAAAAAACAATATTCAAACAAACCAAAACAACTTACATCACAGGTCTCCAATGTCACAGGTAGATTTTCCCAAGTCCACCTCACAAGTTCATGACTGACAATGGCTAGGCCTGCTGAATGTGGGCCATGTGCCTTGTACAAATCTGTTTTGGCATTAAAAGGTAAAAATGGCAATTTACAGTTAAAAGAGTCTTAAGCACTCGCAACAATGGCAACTTAGAATCTACGTTTCCAGAAAGTTTTATGATGCTGGAGACATCTGTGTTTAGCACTGTACTGGGTTTTATTTTCAATCATTTTTCTCATTTAAAAAATGTGTGTATCTCATTATGTCTTCAGATCTGAGCCAGCATTAAATTCTCTGATTGCATATGGTCGGTACAGCATGTGCCATTACACCCACCAAAATAATGAAATGACAGTTCCCTTTGCAAAGAAGAGGACTAGAAATAACTTTCTGCTGAGAGATGCTATTAATTTTTTTTTTCTCTCTCCCCCCCCCATAAAAGTGAAAGCTAAGTGGCCATGATTCAGATCTCAGAGAATGTATTCTGACTGGTCTGTGGCTTGTCACATGCAGGCTGCACTGCAACTTTGATATTTATGGTGTATTATGTGCATATTAGAGTTATTTTAAAAAGCTACAAGAAATACCAACCTCTTGTTTTATGTATTATTTTTCGGCCTCTTATTCTTTCCTTTATGCCGCAGAATATTTTCCTTATTTCCCATGATATTATAGGGTAATAAATTTGCTCTAATTGGGAAGATGCTCCCACATTTCCCTTTGCTGGCGGCAGGGACCAGAGCAGGCTGTGCCGGGTCTCGGCTGGGCACAGATGTAGCCGCGGTGCCGCGGAGCCCGGTGAGCAGTAGATGGCTCTGTCAGCTCTTCCTTAGAAAGCCAGGGGTTTGTTAGCACACCTGGGTTCTTCTCAGTCTTTTTTCTTCCAACTTTATTTATGCCGTTCATCTTGTTTTATCCCCCCCGCCCTAAAATTTCCTCCAAATTAGAAAATCTTCTCTCTGTCTAATTCATAAAATTTCTTGTGATTTGTGAAAAGAGCTTAAAATAAACATGGAAGCAGTGAAAAGCAGTGCTGGGGATTCTTTCCTGGCTAGACAACAGCATAAAAGCAGTGCTTCTGGTCCAGCAGCATCAGCTGCAAGGGCTAAAAGAGCTCCCATAGCTCAGGGCAGTAAATGCCCATCTGCCGAGCACACGTGCAGCATAGCTCTGGTTATACCAGAGTGCAACAGCCTCAGTTCTGGAGGTTTGTGGGTGGGCATTTTCTCTTCATTTAGCACCAGAGGGGATTATTCAATAGAAAGTAAGAATCAATTTGTAAAATTTGGAATCTCCAATCTCTTAATTAATTAACATGAGACAATACCTTTAGGGAAAGAGCTGGTGCAAAACAGCTGCAGCACTAGCACGATGTGCTGGGGAGGCCCAGCAGGGCTCTGGGTGGGTGAGTGGAGCACGGGGCCCTGCTTATCCACGTCTCTGGGTTCCCTGCACCTACAAATTGATCACTGTATTTTGTCAAAACCCCAGTGACCTGTTTTGTTGCCTTTATATCCCTGCTGAAGTCTAAGGGTTGCTCCTGGAGGTAATAAAGAAGCAGCTGTAAAATCACCTCAAAGGTATCTGTTGCAACTTAATAATGTTTTTTCCTTATTGTTTTTTTTTTTTTTTTTCCCCACATGAACTCGGATGACATCTCTTTGAGCAGCTGTTTCCTTCCACTGCCATTTTATCATGTCCCCTGTTGCTTGAGAGAGATTTTCTGCAAACCAATTGTGCTGATTACCCCCAGTCTGCGTGGATGTTGGCTTGTTGCTGAGCAGTTTGGGCAGGGGTGGGACTGTGCGTTCCAACGGAAAGGCTCTGTTGCAAGCAGGAACCACACGGAAAAGACACATGCCAACAAGCCACAAAGTTATTGCAGTCTTCATCTCACCAGTATTGTTTGTTCTGATAGACTTCAGTGAGTGGATCTCAAGAAGTTAAGACAACTCCAGGAAATGGGTGGGTGTTCGTTCAAAAGAAAGTAAACCCAAATGTGCTTTTCAACATAGTTCACCTTTTGAGGTGTCAGCTGTTGTGAAGTGATCTGTTTTCTAGGCTGTCCATGCTCTTTGAAGCTACACTCCCACACTTTCTTTTCCTGATGTTGACAATGTGCCTGGGAGAATGGCCCCTAATCCATCAGTTACCATGTCTGTCACAGTCCGCAGTGACACATCCTTTTTACTTTTCCTAGCAGGTATTATTTTAAATAAAAGGCAGACTTCTTAGCAGCAGCTTTGCTATTCATTAATATTATTAGATTCTCCCTCCCCTCTCCTGAAGCTAGGAATAGAAACCTATGAAATGACTGTGGAGGATGCGCTCTTAAAACAAAGAACCAAGTAAGGAGGATGTGAAAAATGTGTACAGGTGAAATACAGAGAGATTTTATGCACCAGTGTAGGGGGAATTTTGCATACAATACTCAGAGTATGAGCTGGCAGGACCCTGGCAGGGGAGAAGCATCGGAAAGGCGGGCAGGATGGACCACGTCCTTGTCCCACTGCTGGTGCTCATCTCACACCTGCGTGAGGCTGGTTCATGCAAGGTGAGCTTGTGGCCAGAGCCAGCAGGGCATGACATGGTCTTTTGAGGCATACATTGGATTTTTTGTCTCATGCTAGTTGAGACATACGTGAACCCAGAGATGAAGCCTCCTTGAAATCCTGGAGAGGTATTTTTGTTGCATTGCGAGTGCCTGGACATCTTGCAGCAGGTGGCAGATGGGGTTGTGTTCCAGCTGGTTTGCCCAGAATGAATCAGGGAGTGAACACAGCAGCAGGAATCCCTGCACCAGCAGCACCCTGTCCTGCCCAGGCAGGAGGCAGCACACTGTGATCCTAGAGGGTGCTTGCCTGCTTCCCAGTCTGGGGAAAGGAGCTTTGCCCTGGGCTTAAAAATGCTTTTACAGAGTGTTAATTGCTAGTCCCTCCTGGTCAGGTTGAGCTGTGGTATTGCATTTTTTTCAGTGGGTGACCTGAGGAAACTAAATCTGAAGCGAGGAATGTACCTGGAATGCTGGGAGTTTGAGCAAGAGCTGCTTGGAGGGGGGAGTGCTTGAGGCTCCATCTCACCCAGTCATGGCAGCAGGTGACTGCCCAGTAAGTGCTTGTGCTCCTTCTCTTTGGGAGATGCCCATTAGCCTCATCACAGCCTAAGTCAAGCCTGGAGATCTTCTAGGTGGGCAATGCATGATCTCTCATTTAACAAGCAGAGGAATAAAGAAGGAAGACTTTACTCTAAGCACATAAATATATACACATGCAAGGAGTTAAACAGAATGGTGCAGCTGGTGTTAACGTTCCTCTTATCCCACCTGACAGAACTTAGCCATGAAGGAGAAATTGAAAGAACTGCAAATGCCATACGCAGCAGAGCTGCTCCTCCAGTCAGCACAGGAGAGCAGCTTTTGTCCTGCAGCTGCTTTGATATGGGAAAAACAGCAGTTGTTGTGTTTCTGCTGCAAACACATAGCTTGCAAATGTGGTGCTGCCTAGAACAGCCCTGGCCTTCCCAGGAAGTTATTGTGCTGCCTTTCCACCACCGTTCTGCCAAGGGCTAATAAGGCCATGGCATGCTGGATGACTTTTTCCAGTTTTCACAGGCACAAGGTTCACCTGTGGTTCAGTGTTTAACTAAAATTAAGGCTGGCAGCTTTTCCATATAAATTAAATTAATGAGATGTTTGAACTAGTGCTAAATTGTTTGTGCAGATCTTTGCTGCTTGATATCATTTCCTCTTGCCTGCTCCCCTGCCCACGTTGGGATTACAGGAGCAGTTGGTACCAGTGCTGCGAGTACTGGAGAGGTGGCTGCACAATCTCCCTGCTTCATGCAGAGCCATTCCTGTACAGGGAAAAAAGTTTACTTTTTTTTTTTTTTTTTTTTTTTTAAAAGCAGCTTTTTATCTCTCTGATCAGGCAGGATGCTTCTGCTGCTGCCAGTCCAAGGCACTGTCTGACAGCAGTTCTGCCTCATGATGCTGCTTTGCTCAGCTTTTGCAATGTTTTCACTTCAGACCTGCTCAACTCTTTTTCCAGCCCCTTGTTGCTCACAGCCAGCTCCCTGCAGCTCAGACTCCACACATGTTGCTGCTTCTTATCCCTCTCAGTTAAAATGAGCTGGGTTTGCAGAGGCTACTGATTAAGCTAATGAGCTCATTTAGGACAAAAAGGGGTAAGAAAGGCCGAGAGCAAAGGAAGAGGAATATATATAGCCTGAAGTAGCCTCTTCTCCTGGGTTAGAAGCAGTGAGTGGGGTCTGCTTGTCTGTACTGCAGCCTACAGATGCTGTTGGGAGCTCAGTGGATAGATCCAAACTGGGGGTGAGCTTGGACCTGTAATGGGACCCTCATAACTATGGGAGGTTTGCTCAGCAGTGCATCTGTTCCCTGAGCCTCTCTGGGAGGGTAGGTGGGGTAAGCAGCAGCTATGGGTGCTAGTGTTTCCATCTTCAGGAATGCAGTGCTCTGAGGAGGATGTCTATTCTGTGGAGCAAGCAGAACAGTAGCCTTGTAGAAGGTGAGCAGAAACAGGAGATTTAGTAAATCTCTGAGTGCTCCCTTTGCTGTATCTTTGCAGAGATAGGCTTGCTTTGTTACAGCACAACTGCCCACTGTAAAGAGGCAGAGACCTGGGAGCTGTGGTTGCTGAGGAGGGGAGAGAGCACATCTGCTCTTTGTTGCTTGAAAATTAATCTGAGCAAATATTGCCGTGAGATGAGTTAATAGCTGTAACGGAGATGGGGAAGCAAAGTACAGGGAATTTTACTTATGTATCTTAAGAAATCTTTGGCTGTGGTCTGATACCTCTATGAATGAGGCATCTCAGGGCTGTTTGTGGCCAAAAAAATCCTGTGGTTTGCGGTGAAAACAGTGTCTGTTTTTAAAAATTTCAAATTTCCTTGTCTCATCTTCTTTCACCTTATTTGCAGAGCAGCTCCACTACAGTGCAGGATGGACACAGAAAGTGCTGTTGATGAAGTGCTTATCATCTTTCTACTATTTGATCTCCAGTTGGACTGGTGGAAATGCCACCCAAATGAGCAGCTTGCAAGGCTGGAGCACAGGTAGGATGAGCATCACCATGTTTGCAAAAGTCTGTGGGTTAAAGTAGGCTACCAGACCCCGTTTCAGTAAAGGGGAAAAGTCATGACCATTGCTGAAACAAACGCAGTATCTCTGGCGGAATGGTCTGTTGTCCAGGATCCCTCTGCTCCGAGGAGCTGAAGTAACACTGAATGTAGAGTTGTGTTTACAGGGTGGTCTCTTGGCCGCTAATGTTTCTTTAGGTCAATGTATCTGTGCAGAGTCCAGATGCTATAATCAGAACATTTGATATTCTCTGGGCAAAGCTTTCTGCTTCTTTCTGGATCATCAAATGAATAGTCTAGCCATTAAGTTATTTGTAAAATAGCATCCATTTCCCTCTCTCTGCAGCCTTGTTCTGCTTAATACATGCAAACACAATACCGGGAGTGTTTAAAGAAGAAAATTAGAGATCCATCTAGAGCAAAACACCCTTAATGCAGGGAGAAAACAGTGCAGAAGGCAAAAATGAACTTATTAAACTGCCATGGCCAGTAAGCCTTGCAGCTCACGGGCCGTTGGGGTGAGAGTGACTAAGAAGGGAAGAGATGGGTAGGAAGGCAGGGACAAGAAGAGGAGCTAAGTCTGGGAGGGTTGTTGTGTTGGGGGAGCAGGGAGCATGTGGGGATTAAATTTAATGAATATACTGAACGTAGTGGTTCTGGCTGCGTAACTCTTGTGTGAGTCGTCCCTGCCTGGGATGTCCACTTTGAATGGCACTGCGGAGTTACAGGGCATCCAGCTGCTGTTTAATTATTGCCATATGAATACATCGGGCAGCTTTGAGTAACCTGAGCCTTCTGGGCTGATTCAGTGTTTCTTCAGGATTACCAATGAATTTTGTATCCTTTCCTGTTTGCATTCTCATCTGAGATTTACAGCAAAGAGCAATGAGAAATGCCAGAGGGCAACTTTTCAATTCTTAGCAAAATAAAAATATGTGCCAGGATTCATGCATAAATTCATGTGGACACCTGTGTTATTGAAACACATTTCCTTTGCTATTTGTGATGTATTTACTTGAGCCATTCTAAAACTCAAGTGATGCATAATACTAAAACTCTCCTGTGGAGCTTGGGAGGAAACATGAAACTTTATTTTGTACTTTGAAACACTGCACTATATTTTACATCTTCCTTCCAGCACAGAGCCTCACTCTTGGCTGGAACCAGTGCAGACCCCAAAGGCTCTCAACATTCTTTGCTCTGACCAGAGCAAAGCTGTAAATTCTTAAGGTCAGTATTTGTTTATAAATCATATTTCAGGGATTTCAGGGCAGTCTCATTTTCCACCTGGTACTGAGTTTACTTGTCACCAAAACATCTGCATCTTTTGTTAGCACGTTTAATTGTAGATATATTGCTTTTTTTTTTCTTTTCTTCCTCCTCTCTTCTCCCATAGAGAGCTTTGGGTCCTGTGCTTCTCTCAGGCTCATGTTCCAGGTGACTCTCTCTCTTCAGGGAGATATTGGCCATATAAAGACCTCGTGTCTGTGGTTTAGGGGAGCTAAGTGCTTCATGGCTGTGGATGGATGACAGACCGTTGAGACAGTGCAGCAGGGAGGAATATGGTGTGATGTTTGGTGGGAAGTGTGGCAAGGTTCTGACTCACTGCTCAGACACCCTCCTGTTTAACATATGTCCCAAACATACAGATCTTCACTGCTGTAACAAACTTGAACAGCCTGAAAAACATTTGAGATGGAGAACAGGAGCAGGCCTTCGCACTGGAGCAAGGGAGGAATACCAGAGAAGATGAATGTCCTGTGTCTAGATGTCTCTATGCTATGCTGTCACATTGTCACCCCTATCCCACTGGCACAGGTCCCTGGCACAAGGGATTTGCTCTGAACTGCACTGCTGTGAGGTGGTGCAGCCCTGTCTTGCCCTGTGCGGAACTGCTGAAGCTAATCGAGTTAGTGAAATTGCAGTGTACTGGGCCCTTCCTGTAGGTGTGACCTAAACCTATGAAAGCTTTTCTAGTTCACTACTCTTGAGACTGAAGCGATGGCACTCGTTCTGCATCTTCCAGCCAAACCTGGATTCAAGGCCTCTTACCTGTGAAAATTCAATAAATCAAAATACTAGGACGCACCATGCTGATAATTGATTCTTCCAAGAATATTTTTTCCCAAAGCTTAAATTATTTCCAGCAACAAGTTATAATGAAGGCTAAGTGTATTTATGAAGCAAAAACATTAACAATGGACAGTGGAATCCAATTTTCTGTTCCATCAGTGATGCTAACACAGGCTGAGATTTCATTGATGTATTGGGCATCATTGTCATCCTCTTAACTGAGAGAAAAATTACATTTGCCATTCTCCACTGGCTGCACTTTGTAGGCAGAACTGGATATTGTGCAAAGGACCAAGCCAGAACCCTAATGGAGAAAGTATTTACAAGAAAATAAATATTTCACTGGAATCTCACATGTGCTTTGTATTTCATCATGTTTAATATATGAGTGCAACTATTTTACTCAGGTTGATTTTTTTTTTTTTTTTCCCCTCTTAATGTATTAAGGAGCTTAAGGCAGAGAAATATGTTTCTATCATGAATGTTGTAAGGGTTTTGTAAGTCTATATGGGGTACAGGAAACCTTCTAAGAACAATGTGTGGAGTTCCTATTCGTTTACTTTTTAAGAACTGGAAAAAAAAAACTTCATTTACCTCTTTCAAAACATGAAGTCCTAAAATCCAGGTGTTTGAAGTTCTGCTCCCTGCTTTTATGTTGCGTATGGTCAGCTCCCACACAGGGTGGCACAGGCTTCCCCACTGCTCACCACGATGGACTCCCCAGGCAGTAGCAGGGAAGGTGCTGTAGTTGTGGACAGCCAGGGGTACTCCTGCAGACCAAACCCCATTAAGATGAGCGGAGACCTGGATTAGTCTGAACCGCAGTATCATCTGTAAAAGCCTTGCTGCTCTTTTTCTGCCCCGTCAGGAATGTATTGAACAGTGGGAGATCTTGTAAGGAACCTCAGACTTCTTCATTTAGGGAAAATGGACAGTTTAATTCTGCTCCTTGCCTTCTGCTCTACATCCTTCTACCAGGTTTTACCATCATAAATAACCTTTGCTCAAGGACTCTACTAAACTGCATGACATATATCCACAGAACATGTAGGGTGGTCACTGAAAAGAGCTATTGGTTGTTGGTGGTGTGCATAGTAAAACTGCATCTTTATGCTACTTATCAGAGAAGAAATCCAGGCTACCATTTGCCAGGTCCTGTGAGGGACCCTTGGCATTTCAGTGTAGTGCCCTGTTATCATGAGGTCTCTGGTTTGTAACAAGATGCCCTGGGAGGTTATGTGGGCCTGTAATCTGTGGGCTTATTCTCATATACTAGTCATTGTTGTTTTTTTTTTTTTTCCGTTTCTAAATTACTCCCTCCCAGAACAATATGATCTGTGAAAACCCTCAGGAGGTTCTCACGGCCAGAAAACCAGCTACTGTGTGCTGATGGCAGTGGCTCTGCCACTTGTGGCTGGGCAGGTACTGGCTGTGCCTCTGAGCACAGGCAGCGTGGCCCTTTCTCTAGGTATCAGACCACTGAGTTACAGTAAAACTAAATACCAGATTTTGATCCCAGCAATATACCAAGGCTGTGATACAAAGGGGAAAAAAAAAATCAATACTTCAGGGGAAAGTAATTTTTGAAACTTTTATTTTAAAAATGGACATGAAAACTTCAGAAGTGAAATAAATGTGACTTTGCTGTAGGCTTCTAATGAAATATATTTCTTTTATGCTACCAGCTTAAAAAAAACCCAGACCCCAAACGAATCAATTTCTGAACCAGCTCCAGGTGACCAAAAGGAAATTCAAACAGAAGATAACAAGAAGGCCTGGCTGTATTTGGATTTGTCTTGATTTTTAATACATATAACCATGATATTTTCTCATTGCTGTAAACCCTGGAGAAAGGAAAGTGGTGCTTTTAAATATGGTGCTGCTAAAATCCTCTGCTGGTTATGAGCATTTCTGCTATGCTAGTTGTGGCATCACCTCCCACAGCCACCTCTCCCCCTGACACAGAAAATGGGAGCTGCGTGGCTCAGCTCCTGCTGTGCTGGAGGAGGTTTTGCTGCAATGAGCCACAGCCTCCAGGCATGGGGTGACCTCGCTGGAGGGCTAGGAGAGGCTGTGCTCAGAGGAAAGACTCGCTACAAGAGGTCTGTCACTGCGCTTAGTGCCTCTGCCTGTTAGCAGAATGATTAAATACAGACCTGAGCTCTAACTCGGGTTAAGCAGCCAACAGGGGCTTTACTCCTTGTTTTACTCCTTGCCTTCACTTAGCATGCAATGCAGCCAGCACGTGATGCCAGGTAGCTCTGCTATTTCCTGAAGGATTAGCACCCCCAGAACAGCACATTGATTTTCTTCTAAAGAAATCCATGGAAAGATCCCTGCCCAAGGCCAGACACCCCAGATTATGTTTTAAATTGCGCTTTGGAAATAGCTGCCCCCATGATGTTTCTGTGGGTTTGGGTATTACTGCATCGCTGTGGTGCTGAAGGACACAAACGCAGCACTGCCCTCACCGTGAATCTCAGCGTGGAGAAGACATTATCCCTACTGCACTAACAGCGCGGGGCTGGGTTAACATCTCCTGCTGCTGAGTCACTGTGTAAATAATATGAGGTCACTGTTAACATCTCCAGCATGTTGCCACAAAGGCCAAAGAGGCACAGAAGGCCATCCCTCAAGTACCAGTCTGCTCCTCTAGAAGCTTCTCTGGCCAGCAGCCCTCCTAGAAAGATGAAGTCCTAACATAGGCATGGGGCAGGGGCTGGGGCTAGGCTGTGGATGCTCCAAGGGAACTTGGAGCTCCTAGGAGAAAACAAGCAGCCTTGCAAAGTCCATCCTGTGACTGGGAAAGAAATCTATTTCTTGCCATTGAGGTGTTCAATTCAGAAGGTGCCATATGCAGCATTTCCCAAGGGGATACGGCCAGCAGATGCATTGGCAAGCTCCCGCAGCCCGCATCGGGCAAAACAAATGCTAACAAAACCAGTAACTGTTCAGAGCATTCAGCTCTGCCTGTAAAACCAGAGAGGCAATGGGACATGTCTAAGATCACATAGGAAGTCTACAAAATAGGGAGCTGAATTTGTGCCTTCTCCCCTGTAGGGCAGTGCTGGAAGAAGTGAACCATCCTCAAATAAGAGCAGCATAAGGAGGGCAGCACTAAAATGTATGCTCTACTGGAGAGGGAGAATAGAGGTTGAATGTATGTGGTTATGTGGCCAAAGAATGGGGGAAAGAGCAGATGTCTGATTTCTTTTGTGTTCTTGAACCACCTGGAGACCATCAGGAGGTCACAGACTGGGGGAATTCTTCTTAATGCTGAGACTGTTCTCTTGATGTCATGGTTGTGTATTGCACATCAACATCAAATACAATGCAAAAAAATTCTGTTTAGAAAATCATCAAAAGCTGTCTTCAAAGAACAATGTGTCAAGACCATGTAAGTGCTCTGGCATTTTTGATGTTGCCTTCGTACTCGTTAGGCTTTAATGACTTGATGAGTGACTTTTCTTCTATCAAAAGTTGCAGAGACTTCTAACTTTCTAAGCACCTTGCATATCAGTAATGTCTGCTTCTGGTAGTGCTCCCTATTGCATTAGGTTTTGTTTGTGTGCTTTTGAGCCTTTTATTATACAAAGTGAAGACTTTTACTTTTCCTGGGCAAACGCTGCTAATTCACAAATTCTGCAGGCTTTGTCCATTTACAAATCAAATGGATGAGTTAAATTGGATTGGGACAATGAACACCCGAGGGACAGCAGAAGATGCCATCTTCTGAAGCGTAGCCTTCATCAGGCTGAGCGGCATTGGCTCGGTGTAACAAATCAGCTCTGTTTACCAAAGTGCTCCTGGTGTTTGCCGTGTGCATCCCTAAATGTCATTGCTGAGAAGCGTGTGAAATCCCTGCAGGTCTGCCAGTCTCAGCCTTTAGCTGCTGTTAGGGAAGGTAACAGATTTCTGATCTGGGCAGATGCTCTTTTTAAAAGCAGAAATCTCTTCAAAAATAGATCTTTGTAATGTAATAGCTGGAAATAAAGGGCAAAACAAACGGATCCTGTCCCAATCTGTTTGTGTTTTCTTGCCTCTGTCATGGAAAAAAAGGCCTTTTGTAAAGCTCTGACGTTAAACTTTTCTATTATTTGGAGCCTTCATACAATAGCTCGATGATGCAAGTTACCATTTTCCAGGGAATAGTGTATGTCTTGTTCATTTTGTTTTTATTTTTGCAAATTCAGAAGTCTCCACTACTCTGAAAGCAAGAGAAAGTGGGCAAGGTGTGTGGTCTTTGGTGGCAGCTACCTTTTACCTCACCTCCTGTGTGCAGGGAATAGGGACGCCAGCAAAGTTTCCCCCCTGCAGCATGACTGGCTTCTTGACTCTGCCAAAAAGTGCTGTCCCTGCTGCTCCCTGGCTGGAATTGTCAATTCTGCAGGTGGCATGGGAGCAATCAAAGGAAAAGATTTTCAGTTTTAATGCTTGAGGTAACTGAACTAATTCGTTGTTACCCTGAGCCCTCTGCTACCACTTCTCTCCAATTTAATGAGATATTTTGTGAATTCTCTGGTCTTGACAGCAGCCTGGAGTAAACCTGTTGCTTTGGCTCCTGCCAGCAAAGCCTGAGCTATCCCAGTGGTCCCTGCAATGGCAGGCAGAGAATGCAGCATGCGGTGGGGGCTCTGAATCGCAGCTGATGGGCAGAGCCAGAGAGCATCGTCCCCTTTCCCAGTGAGACATGGTGCATGCAGGTATCAGCCAGTGGGAACAGCTGCAGCACTTGCCGTGGGAGAGAATTAATACCATTTGAAATGAATTATGTGCTTGAGATAAACTACCTGCTGCAAGTGTGCTGCCTCAGAAGAGTCTATAGCTTGTATTTAAGTGGATTGACAAGGTGTTTGGGCTTCTGTGAAATAGGGAGAGATTTAAACTTGTGGAGGATCTATGAGTTCTCATCTTCCTTGCAGGTCTGAGTTTCTCTAATCCACGTCTATACTTGCTTACATTTAATTAGAGACAGGCCCTGAAGTGACTTAGTGGGCTGTGTGTACACCGAATCTACAGCTGAGACAAATTCATTTGTCAAGTGTAACTCAAACACGACAGAGCACCTCGCTCTGAAATGCTGCAGCACTGGCCTCCGGTGGGCAGGGGAGAGGCTGGGGGAGGCTGTGGGGAGGTCACACTCCTCTCCACTTGTGCAGGCTTTCCTGGGTGGCTTTCCATGATGTAATGGGCCTGGAGAGCTTCTCTCTGCACTTGTAACTTTCTTTTGCAGATTTGGGACTTCCAGCCCCATCTCTGCCTGCGTTGCAGTAAGCATTGGAGTGGTCCCAAGCCCTGACTTTGCAGATGTGCTGCTTTCAAAAGCTTTGTGGTCATGAGGTCAGGCTGGAAGTTGTTATCAGTCTAACACCTGCTTTGGAAATGCGCGCTTGTTGTGAAATCGTGCTTACCGATGAAACCAAGCTGGAATTAAACATTTGAATTGCTAGAGTAAATATGCTGGTAAAATGAAATAGAGCTAACTGATGGAGTCGTGGTGGTGTGGCATTTGTATCTTGTGGTTTCCATAGATACATGTGACAGTGTTTTGCAAACACCATACATCACCTGAAACATTTCTACTGCTTCAGAAATAATAATTACACTTAAGTGCATTCTGCAGAAAACATTCCTTAAGTGTTTCTTGAATGATGAAAACTGAATGGGTTTTCAAAGGTTGCTGTATCTTCCTCAGATGTAACCTTTTTTTTTTTTTTCCCCCAAACTAGAGGTAAAAGAAAAAGGAGACAGAAAGCCTCCAGCCCAAGGTCTGTGCATGTAATTTTGTGATGGACTTCAGGGCGAACAATTCAGCTTGAAGCAGAGTCTGTGGCAAGGCTGGTTGTAGCCACAGTGGGTAGGGAGTGAGGGACCAGCTGGGGAGACACAGCCTTGAAAAAGGATGAGAGGAAGGGACAGAAGAAGGTTTAAATCAATGAGGTGAGCAATCACCTCCATATCAAGCAGTGACTTGAAGCTGGCAGTTAGGTGGGGATGGACGATGGTTCCTTTCAGCACATGAAGGCATCCTTAGTGGTAAGAAGTTGTAAAGAATGGGACATTGAACCTAAGGCAGCACTTTGCTGATGGGAAGTTGTCTTTTTTCTAGAAATGCAATTTCTGAGTGAGGCCAGTGGTTTGAAAGAGTCTGGCTCCAGTGCTGGGACCAAACGAAGGTGGAGCCCTGCACGCACCATGTTGTGCTGGGGCGAAGGCCGGATCTCTGAGCTGTAGCCCCGCGGAGCACAGCGAGTTCTGGCCTCGGCTAAGATCCGGTGCCGACTGTGGAGGCTGAGCTCTGACAAAAATCTGGCTCATTTTATGAAGGAATAATTGAAACAGCCAGAATTATTATTCTCCTTCTCCACTTCTCCTCCATCTCAAATATGCGTTTCCCCCCTCTATGCTCTAATTAAAAACTGAAGGAGGAGGAGGAGGAAACTAATAATGCCAATTACACATTTGGCTTACGAAAAAGAAAAGAAAAGCACGCTCTAATGCGTTTGTGGACAATGAGTAGGAAATGATTCACGCTTAATAAACCTCTTTGCTGTTAGTCTCCCTTAACTTAGGGGTACTGTTACTTGCATTGAAAAGTCTCCTCACTTTCTGTTGAGCGAAAGGGGGAATTTTCATTATTGCTCTTTGCAGAGGCTAGGGAACCTGCTGCCTCTGGGGCTCTGGGCATCACCCGCAGAGCGTGCAGCCAGATTGCTGGCACGGTAAGAGTATTTTATCGTTGTGGTGTTCCTTCCTCTCACTCACCAAAGTGCTGGGAGAAGATAAAGAGGAGGTCCCAGGCCATGTAGCAGTGTTGGGGAAGGGTTGGCCATGGCTTCTTGTGTCTTGTGTGCTTTGGGCAACCCTGCTGTGCTCTGCCCAGAGGGTGGGTGTTCTGCTGGGAGTGGGCTTCTCATAAAGGTGATTGAATTCCACTGCTGGAGGGATTGCTGGGTGGATTCCCACCACCCAAAGCGCTGAAAATGAGTCTCTGCTGGAGGGTTTAGGAAGGGACCCTTCAGCTAAGCACCCAGCAGCCCTCCCGCACCTCTCTGGAAATGCTGAGAGCAGAGCGGAGGGATGTGATTAGCACACGGTGTTAAAAACATATTTTTCTTGCATGATGCATAGTCTTTCACAGCTTTCTCATCCCATGGAGTAATGCCCAGAAGCTGCTGTTATGCCTTTATCAGGAAGGAGTGGGGGGTTTCAAGGGGCAGAACGGGTATTGCTGGCAGTCCCTCATGTTCAATGATTTTCTTTCCAGCAGTGTCATTCTCAACCTCTCTTTTGTCCCCGGGTTTCATGCATTCAAAGATTTCTTGATTTTGATCTGTGACATTAAATTCCTCTGATGCAGTCAGAGGCTGGGTGGCTCATCCTGTCTGTAAGGGCCGACCTGGGAAGACGTAGATGGCATCGGTGTTACTGAGAGCTGCAGGTGATAACTGAGCCTCTTCCAATGCTGCCGCGTGTGCATGGCCGGGTCAAGGTGAGTGAAGGTGCATTTCTGGGTGGGAGCTGAGCAGGAGCAGCAGCACCAGAGGTGGCAAAGGAGGCTTAAGGAGAGAGAAAAAAAGATGTTTGTGTAAGGCCTACTGCCAGGTCCAACATCTAATGCAATATGTTGCTGCTGACTCCCAAAGCAGTTCCCCAGGAAGCTCCATGCTCTCACTTTGTCTGGATAGCAGATCTTCCTTTTGGCCCTGCTGGACCCAAGCTGTCAGTGAAGGGCAGCATCTCTGGCTGAGACCTCTCCAGCCCACAGGGTTGACAGGCAAGTCAAATCTTGATTTGATGCCAAATTCTTCAAAGGAAACTTTCCCACTGATTTAAAGTGTTGTTTTTGTTTTATCTCATTACTTCTGTGAATCAAACCATGTGTCTGAAATCCTTCAATTTTCTTCCTGCAAGAATGATGTTCTGAATTCGGAGCTGGATGAAAATTAAAGTAGGAACATTATCTGACTGGACTGTAAGTCCTTTATAGGGTATTCACATAGAAGGCTGTACAGCTGCATGTTGTTCTTTGTCAAAGTAATCAATACACCACTCTCTTGCCATGTTGTTACAGCAGGTTACTCTTCCTGGGTTTTGGCCAGAGGATTTTGAAATGGTTTGCATAAATTTGCCTATTTCTCACTGTTTATTTGAAAATGCTTTTAATTATCTCCAAATCAGATTTTCAAGTATAGCCGTTTCTCCATTCTGTGATTTGCAATGGAAATTTTACCTGGAAAATCAAAGCTTTCAGAAGTCATTTTTACTTTCATCTTTTCCTTTCAGGTCCTAATACATCAAAAGTCTGTACTTGGAAGCGTACATCCCTACTCAAACATTTTAAATACCAGGATTTTGTCATGGTTCAGAACGAGTGCAGCCTCATAAAAATTCTTCCCAGGTGTTGAAGTTCTGCAGGCCACCACCACTAACTGGAATGATGCAAGAAACCCCACTTGAGTGAGATGTTTGTCCCGGTAAAGACAAACAGAAAAGTGCACAGAGAGGCGGTCCCCCTGGCAGAATCTGACATCTAAATGTTTTTTCCTCCCTCCAGTTTAAAATGCAAGAAGCAGGCAGATGCAGGAAGGCGCTTGCTTTAGGTTCAAAGAGCTGTTTGTGTAAAGGATCAATAGATCCCACACTGTTTTTAATGTTGTACAAAATGCTGGACCAGGCAATTACTTTGATTCATCAGTGTGGTAAGTGAAGCATTCAAGTGTGACAGAAAGTTCTCATGTTTTCTTTTTTTCTTGTGTAAATGAAATATTTCACCCTTAAAGGCAGTTATGTTAAAGATTAATATTCTGTTCTTGACAGGTATTGCCAATGGCCTGTTAATTCGGTGTTAGTTTTTACAGCTGTTTTTGGCACTCACGCTGTCTCTAATCCACAGGCTACCAGTGCCAGAGGGACACTTCCAGCAGCACCAGTGTCCTCAGAGCCACCTGGCTGGAGCATTACATAGCAGATGTTCTTACTGACCTCACAGGAAACTCTAGAGTTGGATCCATCTGACTCTGACAGGTATAAATCTGAACTTATTCAGGGAAACACATTGGAAAACTGATGTATTACGCTCAGTCACTTTGCTTCAAAACTCTTTAATAGTTCTGTTTTCAGTGACAACAACAGCCAGGTGTTATAACATCCAAAATAAAAACTGCAAGATAAGCTCATGCATTTTTTCTTTTTATATAGACAAAAGCTGCAGATGTTTGTGACATCCTTTCTCAGTCTACAGGAGAGCTGAGATACCATGGATTTATGACGAGCCTGCAGTGGATTTCCTACATCAATGACTTGCAAGTGCTGTTTCTTCCAGATGAGATAAAACAGATTTTGATCATGAGACTAATGCTGGCCTGGGCACAGAGTGGCTCTGCAACTAAGATGATGACTTCTGCAAACCTTTTCAGCTGCTTAAAGGTGAGTTGAAGCAAAAAAAATTAGCTTTCTACCGAAAGTTCTTTAGGATACTGCCAACACTTAGGCTCCATTTCATGCTCTCGCAGCTGTCAAAATACCTTTCCAAGAGCTGTGTGCCTGTTCAGTCTGAGTGTAGTCAGAGATGCCTCTGCAGACTGTTTGTTGCCTGTTCTTGGTAATATTTCTGCCACAGTTAAACCCTTGTTGCAGATTCAGGCTGCAGTGTCACCTGGAGGGGGACTTCAAATGAGCAGCAGTGGGGCTGCTCTAGCCTGCAGAACATGACAGGCAGCTGGAATCCAAATCTCTGGAAGCACCAGAGGAAAGCTCAGAATTTATATCAGATATAATGTATTACAAGTGAGCTTTATAAAAGGATTACAGAAAGCAGTTCATTAATGCTACTGGCAGTAAATAGGAATTAAAATATTTATCTAGCTGTAAAAATGCGAATAATGGAGCTGTTTATTTTGTTATGTAAAGAAGCTACATACTTTAAACTGACAAAAATAATGCTTTTACTATCACTAATAAATTACAATGTCCATCTATCAAAATCCTTCCCTGCCTTTCAATTCCAAGTAAAATCCTGTTGTATCTAATCAGTGCACAATACAGAGCTTCCTCAAGCAACAGACATGCTCACAAGGGGGTAGGTCACCCAACAGTGTTGTTGTTTGCCTTTCTAACTCCCTTCTGTCTCCAAGGCTGTAGCATTTGGAGATCAGCTCTTCCCTTTCCTTCCCTCTGGGAGGGTGTGTGAGGCTGGCTGCAAGGCAGCTGTCTGCTAATGTTTCCTGCGTTGTGATATTACTCTCTCGGTTACTGCATTTCTGGTAATTTGCTGTTTGTGTGGCTGGTATTATTTTACAGGAAAGTCAGGGCTTTATGTGAGAAATGGTTGAGTTTAGCCCCCTATAATCCAGACTGATACCTGAAACTTTTTACATAAATACATCACTCCTTTGCCCCAGAGCTTGCTGTGTTTACCTGCTGCAACATCCCTGCAGTTCAACATTGAACAACATAATCTATAAAATGACCAGCAAAAATAAGGTAAGTGCTTACTGCCCCAACAAAAATGTGTTGGTGACTGTGACCAGTACTGCAGGTTCACTTGTCACTTTTTTAATCACCTGCTTGCCAAGAATAGTTTTTGTCATGCTGTACATCTGCAGTAACACTTCCAGCTGCGTTGTTGTGGTTTATCATGGAAAAGCTGCACGCTCCCCTATTGTTATATGTCTGGAAAGCTCTCCTGAAGTCTGCCTGGGCGGATATAAGCAACTTGGTGGGCAATCCTCAGGGTCAGTTGGAGCTTTGGATCTGTGCAATTCTCTGATGGCCAAAGCCCAGCCCTTGGGCCAGTTCCTTCCTGAAGCAGCTTTGTGGAGTTTGGTTGCCACCAGGTTCCTCAAGCCTTCCTGCTCCCAAACTTCTGTGTGAGATAAAAATACCATTCATTCCTTGTTCAGGGGCAGGGTAGGAAAGATAAGCAGTTTGCTGATTCTTATTCTTAGGTCAGCTTAAATTTTTAAAAAATTCAGCAGAGAGAATTAAGGAGGACAGCTGGCCTTGCTTCTGTGCCTTCCTGGATTCCCAGTGGCCATTTGTCATGCTGCACATCCAGTGGCTTCTAACAGCTGGTCGGTTCCTATGTTATCTTTTGCTGACAGTAATAAATCCAGCCCTTGGTGGTCTGGAAAGCTGGCATTAGTAATGGTTTTGGGTGGGCAGTTCCTTTCACTGCTGGGTCAGACCACCCTGGCGCTCTGCAAGCTTTTCTCTTCTCCCTCTGTGGCAGGCTGTCCCACTATGCCTCACTGACACAAATTTCTCAGGCAGTTTGTGTATGCACTCTATTTTTTATCCATACCTTGTAAGTTCTGCATGAGCTGTTTGTGGCTTTAGTATGCACAGGGATTCATCCCCTCCTGTCCCTCTGTGGGACTGAAACTTGCTCTTCCTCTCAAATGGGACATCCCCATGTGGAGTCTCAGCTTTCAGGAGTGAGAAGCCAGCCCACAGCTGGGCACCTGCTCACAAAGCTAGAAGCTGCATCTTGGGGTTCTCTTTTGGCTTTTAAACTGCAAAGTGATTTCAGTTCTCATAGAAAGCAACGTGATATTTGAAGTAATACAAGCAGTGGCAGTCAAATTAAGCAAATATGTCTTAAAAGAAAGCTAATATGTGGAGTATTGAAAAGGTACCGTAATTATTTCACATCACTAGTAAGAAATGATGTAGCAGGACTTAGGAAGGAGAAATAGAAAAGTCATATGTGTGTGTGCACATGTGTAACACGAGACAAATAGGGAGTTTGCCAGAGGGTTACCTGCATGGCAGGAGCATGAAATACTTTCATAAAAGGAAAATTTGGCTGCTCAGATGGGAAGGAACTCTTTCCATTGCTGAAGGCTTTCTGTTTCTACCAAGTAGAGGGGGGAAAAAGAAGATGGCTGTGATACCTGGGATTCATTACTCAGCTGTGTTGAAGGTAGAGCTCTCTTCAAGGCATAGATGTAGATTAAAAACCATGCTCTGTTTCTCCCCTGGATTCAGCTAGGGAGATTCCCCAAGGTTTCCCGTCTCCACAATTATTTCTGATCCCTCATAACATAGTTGCTTTGGATTTTATTAAGGCAATATTTGCATGCATTCTTCAGACATTATGCTATGATTCATGTGTTCTCAGGGCTCCTTCAGACCATTATCTAGAACTGGCTTTCCATTAGCCTGGGGATGTATTCAACTTTGTCAAAGTAATTACCCTGCTTTCTCCTGGGCAGCGTGGGAGGGGATGTGCTGTATAGCTGTCCTGCCCCAGATTAGTATTGATGCCCAACGGATCAAAGAGTTCTGTTTCTTTGCAAGTAGTTTTAGCGCATCATTTATTTACAGTGTTAACAAGCAGCATGTTGGGTGTCTGTGCCTGTTGGGTAAGTTCTTTAAAGTGTTCAACCTAAATACATGCAAAAAAATGCAACACAGCAGCAGCTAATGGTGCACAAAGGGCCAGCCAGAAGTTCTGAAGAAACTTCCAGTGACCCACAATATCTTGCGTTTGCAGTGGCTGTACCCCGTGCTGCTCCTCCTGACTGCTTGGGCAGTCAGCTCCAGAGCAGGCAGGAGCTAACTGTGCTGGGAAGTGAAGTTGCCTGGGTCTGCTTTCTTACCAGAACCTATTTCAGGTGGCTAAAATGACTCTTGGGTCACAAAGGGTAAATGCAGGCATTTCTAGACACAGCATTTGAGAGGATTTGGTGAAAATGAAATTCAGCTTTCCAGAACATGCTTCTTCTCACAGCATGTGCCTCACCTGTGGGACCCGCTGCTACTTAGGCATTGTGAAAACCCCAAATGTGGCAAGCTGCAAGGGGGAAAAAATGAATTCATCTTCTGAGCTGTATACTTGTATTAAAATTAAGGCTTTCAAACACAAATAGAGTCCCTTGTGGAAGCCTTTTGTTCCATAAGATTGCCACTGCATTCCTGTGAACCACCTGGCCTTGGCCACTGCCACAGCAAGGACACTGGACACATGCCTCTGCAGGGTAATACAGAACTACATTCTTCCTTCTCTGTGACTACTGAACAGACTGATCTCTCAAAAGGGTGTTAAAGCTGCTGAAGTTATCATTCTTCAGAGGCAAATGTGCTCCCAGAACTTTACACCAAGCGCTGGATCGCTGCCAGTTTCAATGTTGTCCTTGGACAAATATCTCATGAACCACCTGGGCTAGATATAAATACTTTGTACCTCCAGGAAACTCACCATCAGCCATTTGTGGTGCATGTCCAGTGTCTCCAGCACTGAAAGGAAAACCAGCAATGCCAAGTGCCCTGCGTCTGATCCAGCAAAGGTGCTGCTATGTGGACAGCTTGCAGCCTGTGGGGACTGTGCACCTGCCTGGGCTGACTTGCACCTTATTTCGGAGCAGCTCCTTCTGCCTTGGGTTCCCTCGGAGCACCTGGACTGGCAGGTGCGGTTACATGGGGAAAGCTGGCTAAGGGTTACTGATGGTGACCCAGAGTAGGGAAATAATCTGGCTTTAAAAAAAAAAAAACAACAAACAGCCTCTGTTGGTTTTGAAGTGAGCTCTACCCTGACAGTTTGTTCTGCTTGCATTTTTTTTTTTATATGGATGATGCAATGACATGCTGGAAAATGTCTCAGCAGCAGGAAAATGAAAGGGAGAACACAGGAAATATTGATAAGAATGAAACTTGACAGTGATTTTTCTTCAAACCTTAACTCTAAGCAGCACAGTGTACCTGATACGATAGGGAAAATCCACATCTGAGCGGATGGCTGGTTCAGAGGCTGTGAAGTCTGGTGCCTCCAGCTTTCAGATTTACCACAGTATTTCAAAGCTCCCTGACACACTAGGTTAGATGTTTGGCAGGTTACAGAAGAAGAAAGAGGCATTTTCAATTTTTAAAACACAATATTCAGTAACTATAGGAGGAATCCACTGCATGCTTCATACTTCAGCCACGTGGAGGTGAAACGTGCTGTACCATCCCAGCTAGGGTCATCAGACATCACTTACCTCTGTCCACAGCAGTGGCTGGCAGCTCTGCTGTTGTCTTCAATAGCAGCAGATGTGAGCCAGTACTGTGCTTTTTAAGAATGCCTTTCTTAATAAAGCAAACAGTTCAGAGTTGCTGCTTAGGCTATGAAATGCCCTTGGGCTTTAGCACAGGCAGCGCAGCAGCTGTGCTGGTCAGGGATACCCCTGCTTGCTGTGAGACACGAGGATTTCTGTGACAGGCAATTCAAGCTATTTAAAGTGTTTCCTTCTGAGAATGAAAGCCAAGTGAAAAGGCTAGACAAAATAATAGAATGAAATATAAAGTTTTCTTTTGTGGACTGCAAACTAATAAGTTTAAACAAAATGATGGTGGAGTTTTTTATAAGAGGGATATGAAGCAAATTTTTAAGCTAACACAATTTCTGAATATCTGGGGCTAAAGAAGGAAGGTTGCAGTACCTTGTTTTGTTTTGTTTTTAAATCCAGGGCAGATGCTTCTCAGTCCTGCAAGGTGCAGAGCATGCTGGTTTCTCCAGCAAAGCCACAACATATGTCACAGGGCATCAGATCAGTCCCACGGATTTCATGCTCAGTCACTTTTTTGAATCAGACTGGAGCACTCAGTAGCTTGCCAGAATACATGCATTTCCGTTGAGAGAAATGCTTGGGGCACCATGGGGGCAGATCACTAAATGGCTTTTTTATTTTTTATTTTTTTTAATTTCCTGGGAAGTAGAACAGACCATCCTGCATATCACCCCCTTATATTCTTAGTGGGGAGTGACTCCCTCCAGTATGACTTCAAGGCAGTGTCGACTCTTGCTTCAGAAATCTCAAGCCCACATCCAGTACCTGGAGGGGGAAAATGAAGATGCTGGGTAGGAGGTAGGAGGTAACTACAGCAGAGACAGAGGAATTATTTGGGTGAGATGTAGACATTATGGGGCGTGGACGTTGACTGTAAGAAAGCAGGGTGCCCTCAGTTCCAACGCGGATAGGTCAAGCCCTTGTCTATGCCTTGAGACCTTTGTGTTAGTGGTACAGAGAAGCATCAAGCAAGGCACAGAGCTCAGAAATGTCACCTGCTGGTGTGCAAACCCGTGGGTGACTCAGCAAAGCAAGGGCTCGCTCAGTAGTGGCAGATTGCTCTGTGTTTCTAAGTACATTACTTCTTTTTTTTTTTTCCTAATCTTCTAATTACCGTCTCTTCAGTATTGATCCTCTGCTCCTTTAGAAGCAAGATTCATCCCTTGCTTCTCAACAAAGGCAGAAAAGAAAACATTTGGAGTCTCAGGTGCTCTGCGGTCCAGCAGCCACGTCTGCAGGGCTTGTTTTCTGGCTGACAGCTGGTTTGGGACTCTTGATTCTATTTTTTTCAGGGCTATGATTTTTCAGATGTCAGGGTAGTATGTCCAGCTTCCTTCTCAGCAAACCGCTTGTGGACTGTTGACTGAATCTAAGTTTTATTCTTAAAAATATATTTTTTTTTAGTCATGAGATAGTTGCCAACTCTCAAGTCATTCCCGAGTCTTGTTTATTGCTTAGACTTGAAAAGCATAACAATTTTTGAAGGCTTTGCTTTTAAACTCTGTTCTTGTTTTTCCTCTGTGACTGCTTTGACAGACTTCTCTGATGTATATTTTAGCATAGGTTGATGTGAAGCTAATGAGAAGGCAACTGTTTATTTACAGAAATATGGGTCCTATTTGTAAAATTATTTCCCGGTGAGAAAAAACATTGCTTTCCCATTTCCTTACATGTCTGGATTTTTTTTTTTTAAATCTGTATTTCTTTACAGTTCTGTCTTCACACCATATATTGCTACAGACTTATAAAACAGCTGGTAAACCCTAGCCCTGCAACTTTAGAGGCTGTTATTAGACACAAAAGGATTTGTTTATCTGCTATTTTAGGTCAATAAATGGTTTTGCATATCATAAAATAAATTTATAAATAGCACTGCTGATTAATAAATCTGATTAATAAGTGCTAAATAAAAAAAAAGATTATTTATAAATTCTGAGGCTATACTTTGAGATATCTGTTGACTGATTTACAAGAAATAAAACTTTGAAGATCAGTTTTTATTAGTTTTATATACTGTTCTGTCTTCCATATAAATCCCAACCCTTCTTGCATACATCCTGCTCAGGCTTACTTTTATCACTCCAACTTTTGCTGCTACCCTCAACAAGAAAAATAATTCTCTAAACAGAAGCACAGCTTATCTGCAGCAGCACTAAGTGAGGCAGTACCTAACACCCTGCCTTGTCCAGGTTAAACACAGTGATCTGCTTGTGATCCAAAACATGATCCAGGCTTCGGGTACTGGCTGTGACAGATCAAACTGCCTTTTGGTCATGGCATGGAGAACTCTCATGGGCTGTAGGTGTGGGGTGCTCCTGTTGCAGCTTATATGGACTTGGGACCACCTCTGGCACTGCCCACCTCCTCTCAAGAGCATGCAAAATTTTCAAGATGTAAAATTTTCCCCAGAAAGGGGGTAAATACTCAAGTGGCTAGTGTATATCTGTGTCTGGTAGCCGAATCAGCTTGTAAAGGGATGCATATGCCCTGAAATCTCTACAGTGCGGCCATCAGTGGAAACCTGCCCCAGCAGGCAGGCAGGAGATGGACCGGGATGGGCATCAGGCTCATCATGGCTTGTCAAGGCCTTCCCTGATTTGGGCTTGCAGGTCATGTGACAGGACCCCTACCCCAGTGGGAGAAGACAAGCAGGAGGTCTGCAGAAGTCGTGGGTCCCCCAGCTGGTGTGCAGGACCGAGTGGAGCAGCGGAGATCTGAGTCTGTAGCTCTGATAGATCCCAAAGGTATGTCTCCAACCTCTTGTAGTGATTCCTCAATGGTTTCCTAGTGTCCTGAGTGCAACTGGAAGGACAGGACCTTTTTTTCCTTCTCCTTATCAACAGCTTCTTTGTTGTACTAAATGTCTGTTAAAGATTTACCTGAATTGCTTTGCTTTCTGTTTCGATGTTTTTGTAACCAACCTTGAAAATGCCTTCCCCAGCAGGAAAGGAGGCAGCATCAGGGACTGGAGAGGTGGCTGGGAATCTGGAAGCAGCCCATTAGGGACTTGCTGGCATGAAGGGACAACTCTGGGAGTCCTACCCACGCTTACATCCTGCCCAGGCAGTCTGGCTTAAAAATGAGGTGGGTTGTTGCCTAAAGCATTGTGTGGCAGGCTAAATTATGCATATGCCTTCAGGCTGGTCTTATTGGGGTGTGCGTGGCAGGGGAACTGACCTTCTGCCCTTCTCCTTCCTCTTTGCCAGGGAGATTTTTTCCACATCAGCCCTGCAGCAGCTCATCGCTGCTCCAGCAGGCTGAACTTGTGTGGAGGACCAGCTGTGTGTCTTCCTTACCTTGTTTGTGGAGCAGTAAAATCCTTTAAGATTGTTTCCATGGTGGTTTTCTTTCCTTCATTTGAGCTTCCAAAGCCATGTTTTCTGTCCTCCCAAGGAATGGTCACAACGTTAGAGACCTGACCACCCTGAAATCACTAGGGCTGCCTTGGATGTCAGAGCAACTTTAGGCCTATTATGTCCATGTTCTGCATTTCAGTAGCTGGGCAGTTTCCCACTAAGTCCTGGAATCCTTGTCAATAAAAGAAAAGGGAGAAATGAATAGGCTCAGTAACAAATGTACCCTAGCAGAGAACTTATTGGCATGGCAATTGGTGAAAGCTGGCTGCGTTCCTGTTCAAGACTTTGAATGAAATATGTTGTTTCAGTTTTTGATACGCTTCCTTGAATAAGAATTACAGAGACACATTACTTTGTCTGCAGGGAGCTGGTTTCCAAGACATCTTCTACTTGTTTACTTCTAGGCTAAATTTCACCAGGCTCAGNGCATTTTTTTTTTTTTTTTTTTTTTTTTTTTTGAGGAAAATCCCTTCTCTTGCTTTTGATTCAATATGAAAAAATATTTTCACCCTTTACTAAGAAAAAAAAAAAAACCATCCTGAACTGTACTGTGTGACTTTGGTGAGAGGGAAGGAGTTTCAAGATGAGTATTTTTAGCCAACCAGAATGGAAAATCTGACATAGAATTGGGACCTCTCTGCAGGGCTGCACCGACAGCAGCAGCAGAGTGCAAGGCATCTCAGCTGCTGGGCACGGCCCTTCCAGCTCTGCTCGTACATTTGCATTCCGTTCGCAGGAGCCGTGTGAAGGAGCCTGTGCTGCTGGAGGGCTGCATCTTGCCAAACCGTCTTGGCAGCCGCCTCTATGCAGCCCGTCCAAGAGGGGTAAATGAGAGCAGGGTTTGGCCTGCTTTCCTTTGGTTGATCTCTCATTTTAGAAGAGGTCTGTGTTTGTCTGGTTGGCACACTGATGCGTAAGAGCTCAGCTCTACTCGTTGAGGATGTTGCTAGTCTGACAGCAGCCTGTAATTACTGGATGTCATGCAGGGCTGGTGGTAGATGCAGCAGCACTGGGATCGAGGGGCTGTGGAATCCATGAGCCACTCAAGGGTATCTTAGCAGTGAATTGATAGTTGGTGTGACTAAAGCGTGCAAGCACTTCAGAGCAGGCTTAATATAAAGCCTGCAAATTGTCCCATGAAGCAGACAGAAATATTAGTGTATGTATACACATACAGAAATGTCTGTAGGCTTGGAGGCTTGAATATCAATTCAGTTTGAGAATTAGCTTACATTCACGTTGCGGTATGTTCGTTTATGTAGTTATCCATGCTTACATTATCTCTCCCCACAAAAGTCAGTGTGCATCGTGGTGGTTTTGTGTTATGCAGTTGGTGCATGTACTTATGCCACCACAGCCAGTTTCTCTATCTGTGTAAGAGAAGCTTGGATAAAGTCAGTTAATGCAGTATTAACGTGACCTTCAGTTCATCCACAGGCCACATTTATTTCTAACCTAATCCAAGTTTTGGACTATAACCTATATACTGAGCCATGTTGCTTGCAAGTGTTATTCTTTGATTAACCCTGATGTATCTGGAAAGATGAGTCACCTGTAATCAGCACATTAAATGAAAGACCCACCCAATTTGCTATAGGGAGATGCTCACAAATTCGAGAAGGCTTAGTTCCACATATATGAATCCTGACGTTTTCAGCTCTATAATTATTATTCCGTTAGTCACAGAAATAGTTTCATTTCCTGGTGTATGAATACAAGCAACTGTAAAGAGCAACAGGCAGGCACAAGCATAGACTTGCGCTGTGGTAGGACACTGCTCATTCAGACACCATCTCTCCTCCGTGGCAACCCTGGGATTTTCATGTTTCTGGGGCATTTTATGGAATAATGCATCTAACAAGAGCATTGCATTGGTCCCTGCTGATGCCCTGACAAATCTGGCCTGCTGGTGAGTGGAAGAAGTCAGTCCCAGCCAGGTGTTCAAACTCTCTTTTGGTCTGTATTTGATGGTATCCAGTTATTCCTAACTGAAAGGAACATGATTTCTGGAATCGTTTTAATCCTTATGAAACTTTGGGGAAATTCATTGCTATGTGAAACCGAATGAGTCCCTCATTGTTGAAATGATGGTTCCAAAGGAAACCTCATGATGAACCTGGGCATATTGACAGGCAAGAAGACCTATTTGCCAGCTGATTCTTTTTGGCTCACATCTTTGCAGGCACTGACACAGGAAAATGAGGGGGAACTGCTGTACTTTTTGTGTGCTTCGCTGTATAGCCAGGTTCCTGATTTTGGCCAGCGTGGTCTTCTGAATGATTCAATAATACAGAAAAAGTAAAGAGGCTAGCAAGGTCATTTCACAAGCAAAATTCCTTCAAGATTAACTCTATTCAATACCTTTGTACTTTTTAAAGATAAGAAGTAAAAAAAAAAAAAAACAAAAAACAGGGTGACAGAATTTACTTCTAGGAGAAAAAGATTTGGTGTGTGCTTTTCTGAGTAAGTTCAAAGCAGGTTAAAGGCAGTAGCTGTCAATTCTAAGGTGGGAAAAAAGGCTAAATCACTGGCCAAAGTATTCTGGATCTCCAGTGGCTGTTCTTGATCAAGTCTATTTTATAGATCTAGCAGGAGGCAAGGCTCAGACACACAAAGCTGTGTAGTAAAAGGGGAAGAAACACTGTAGTGTAGGGCATGTTCACCCCTATTCTGTGTTGCTTAATACTGTTAGGTTTTAGAAATTCCTTTGTTTTAGAGGGGGAGGAGTGGTAAGAAAGTAAAGAGACTGACAGCTGAAGGATTGATGTTTGTTGTGTGTACTTACTAACTTGCACCCTCCAGCAATGTGTTTTCTTCCAGCAATGTTCCTGGAGCTAGGACAGTCCAGCACATAAAATGATAGCTTCTTACAGAGACAGGGAGTGGCAACTTTTATACCAAGCATGTCCAAGATTTTGTCTTCACTTGGCACAAGCAGGTTCAATTAGACTCAAAGTGATCCTAGGATAATGATACAAGCAGATGGAAAACAAGAAAATCGAGGGAAGTGCTTTTAACTGCAGTGATCTAAAGTGTAAAAGATAAATAATACATAGATTGGCATTGCTTGCTGAAATCAACTACTGGAGGTTTTACTGCTGAGAAATCTCGTGTGCCCTGTGCACACAGTTTTATTGCTGAGAAAGCTGTGAGCCCTGTGAAGTCCCCTCCTGGTGGTGGCAGATGATGTGAGCACCCTCCTTTTTCAGGTTGCTTTCTCAGCCTGGTTTTAATAATCTCCTTGCACGAGTTAGTGGAGTCTGCTCCCACTGCTGGGGACCCCTACAGCAAGGGGACGATTCCTTGCTTGACTCTTCTCTGTGCAGGAGAAGAGGAACAGCCTGAAAGTGGCTATAAAAAAGGGAGTCCAGGGAGGGCTGTGCTTCCCTTTGTGACACATCCAGGGTGGGGTGGCACCGTGTGTAGTACTGCCCTGTGCGCAGCCGTCTCCTTGTGTCACCTTCCCACTGCCCCAGTCTGGTGCTGTCACAGCACCCGTGGGATGAGCCCTTCTCACCAAGCTCTGCTGCCCCACATTTGCAGCTCTGGGGGCTGGTCAGGGGCTGAAGTAATGTTGGTGGAGTCTTTTCCCTTCAGCTTGCTCTAGCATCCCTCAATGTGTTGCGCAGAGGCCGCACTGCCCATAGCCCCATTCATGTTCACAATGTTAATTTTTGCACTTGCAAAAGTGGAATTGCCTTCTTTTGCAACTTTTAATAGATACACAGTATGGCTCTGTTTGATTCTGACAAGTCAGATAAGACACATCTTACAAGCTGGTGGCAGTCTTCTATTGATTTTGACTTACTCTGCTTTCTGTCTTTTGACCAGCTATCACTTTCCTTTGTGATAATTAAAGTATGTTTTCGCATTCTGTGGCACGAAGCCATGATTTTCTGTGCGGGATATGCTGAGTTCCCACATCTCATGGGAAACTATTGGGAAATCCGTAATTGCAGGGCTTTGGCAGCCTTTAAATATTTCCATGGTTACTGAGGGGAAGGAGTTTCCCATTGGTAGATGCAGTAATTATTTCAGTGACAAGGATGAACATGAATCTTGAAGTTGTTTGTTAGTGCATTATTTGTAGTACCAACTTAATTTTGCAGTGCAGAATTCAGTATTCATATTCACTATTTATTGGCTTTCAGAGCTGATTAATGGGAGGCATTAAAACTTTTGCTAACGGAGCCAGTGGAATAATGTGGAAAACTTTGCTGCTGGTACTTTTCTGTTACTTTCAAGTAATGGGGAAAGTCAGACTCAGCGCTAGTTGATTTTGCTGTGTTTTGTGTCAGGATTTCATGCCTATGCCTAAAGCTGTGGTTTTTAGTGACATAAAAATCCCCAGAAAAGGAAATCGGGAGTTACAACAAGCAATTGTAAGTTTGTACCTTTGGTGTATTCCTGTGTGCTGACAGCATCAGTGCCCATCTGATTGTATGGGTATCTGCAGAATGTGCTGCTCATCAACAAGAGCCAAACAGAGCCTGTGGGCAGGCTGGAGAGATGCACAGACAAGTAAATACCAGTGTGTGCATAATTACAGAGGAGGATGCTGAGGCTTCCTTTCTAGAGGTTTTCTGTGAACAAAAGAGGGCAACATTGACTGGATAAGCAGCTTACAAAATATTGCCCAGGGTTCCAGCAGTGGGGATGTGGCAGGAACTCTGGGGATGGCACCAACCTGTAAAGCTTGCTCTGCTTGTGCAAGGGTTGTGGAGTGATGCCGGCTCTTGGGAGCCACTTTCCTTTTGTGCCTGTTTCTGACTCCTCTTATCTTCTTCAAAGAGTGCCTATGTGGAGCAGAGGTGGAGTGTCTCTATGTTGGATGACTTCTTGATGCATTTACAACTTTAGTCTGACAATTACTAGAGTTAAAGATTTAGAACTGGATACTTTTGCCAATTTTTTGGGCGTATTCTAAGCCTTGAAGAACAAATCTTCAAATTTGTATTCTGCATAGAGTCTCAGCTTGTTTGTTTTCTCCAGGGAATTTAAGGCAAGTATTAATGTCAAACTGGATTTGAACTGAAAGCATCATGCAGGATCTGCTTTATGGGATAATGCTCCATTTTCTTTTTTTTCTTTTTTTTTTTTTTTTTTTTTTTTTTTTTTTTTTGTACCTACCCCCTACTACTGACTACCCACAGCCCCAAATTAGGGCAGCTTGACATTTTCTGGTTGAAAAAGCTCAAATGCAGCTACCTCCAGTGCATCTCTCTGCTAATGCCATGGCTACATGAATAGAGGCAAGACTCAAGGCGCAAACCTGGAGCAATTTGCACTGTGGCAGCTGTGGGGAGAGAGGCAGACAATGTGTTGAAAGGCGGCACTTGAAAGTATGTCAGATTTAACCAGGATTCAACCCAGGGGGCACAGTTAAAGCATTCTGGAGGGCTGTGTGCACAGATCGATTTATTTTTTAATTGGGACAGCTTGTCTTGCCAGGGGTTAACTCATTCATGGGCCTGTGGCCCGTCTGACCACATATTGTTGTGGATTAAGAGGCCAAATGCTGCCTTGCCTACATAAGCAGCCCACCTTCTTCTTGCAAAGACTGGTGCTGATGCTAACAGCGTACCCACTTCAGGACAGTCGTAAAACAAAGCCTAATGCGGACATGGGGGTCCTCTCGTTGGCTATCACCACCATTAAAATGGCTTTCAGATGAACTGGTAATGTTGGGATCCTGTGTTGAGAGGGTTTGGGGTACATTCAAGGTGTTTTCTGGTTGCTTGTGGCCCTGCAGTAAGGTGGGGAACCACTGGGCTCAGAGGTGCTTCCCTTGCTTGCTCACAGCAAAGCCCTCACTCATCTGGGAGATCCTGAGCTGGGCACTCGGTCCCCTCCTTGTCCACCTGCTGGTGGAGGGGAATCTGGCCCAGCTCCTCTTTTCCTTTCCTCCACCCCATGTGCTGACGGTGGCTGCTGGCTTCATCTTGTCTTGATGCAATTTAGGATGACGCTGAGCAGCCCCATACAAGATTAATGAAAATGTTCTGTAGTCCCTTCAAGTCCTTCTGGTGAGGTAATGTAATGTAGATTGATTTGCACTATTCCTTTTGCCTGTCCCTGTTTCCCAGAGGCTTTGAAGGATAGCAGCCTTGCTTGTCTGCTTTATTTATTTATTTCAGATGGGGGAGGAAGGATGTTAAATATCCCAACTGGTGGCTTTTACTTCAGGGCTCAGTTACATCATAGGCCAAAAGAAGTTCCTTCCCTGACGTGTTTTTTTTTTTTTTTTTTGGTTGTTGTTTTAACTCAGTCTCCTTGGGTTTTGCTGTGTGTACTTCAGCATAGGTAAACATAATCACTGAAGATTCACAGTTACTTTTCCATGGAAGAGATAATTGATAGCACTGCCCATTTTATATATTTATTAGAAGAAAACCTCACGGGAGCAGTGGGCCCAGTGGCCTCTGTGTGGCAGTGATTCCAGTGGAACCCAGTCCTTGAAGGAGACCGTTTGGTCTCCGTGCACTCTGTAAGCTGCCGGACAGTTGTACCTGCAGCAACATGGGCATTTTGGATAGAGGAGGGCTTTCTTCCAAGTGTACAAATGACCCTGTGGGCCAGCTCTGCATTTTGCCACCCTCCTGCTTTACTATTACAAGTGTCCTTGATGGCCTGCTTTTCTGCTGACCCCAGAGCATCTGCACTCTTGACAGATTTAAAAGCTCTTTTAAAAGTGTTAAATGCTTTAAAAAAGCAACAGACATGGCATTGGGCAGTGACCAGCAGCCACACTCACTGCTTTCCTGGACACAAGTCAGGCTTCCCACAATTATCTCAGCACCCCCAGCAGCATCGATGTTGCTTTCTGCATTTTAGAAACCACTGTAACATTTTATTAGAAAAACTTCCTTTTTAAGTGCCCAGTTGTTTCAGTGAGCCTGCTTCTCCACTGGTCTGCATCACTTTGGTGTACGTGGTTAAGAGTAAGAGCTCTCACACGTGGCTCTTTTTTTTTTTTTTTTTCCCCTTTAAATAACTTTAGCATCAGATCCAGGAGACTTTTGTAACAACAGTGGCCAAGGCTGCCTTGTGAACAGAAAACAGTCTGTCAAAATAGGCCTGCTCTCATCCTGCTGGGTGATGCTCTGCCAGTGCATCCTTGTGAACATCAGTTCCTATGTTTCTTCCCTTCCTTGCTCAGAAGATTATGAAGATCTCAGAAGATTCCAGAATATTATGGTCAAAAATCTTCCTGTCTCTTGCATCTCCTTTCAGTGTTAGTTTAAAACACTCCTTCTTTTAGCAGCTCTATGGAAGCTACAGTGTGAGACAGCTCATTATAGCGTGATGGAGGAGCATGGACATATGTACGCACCAGACACACATATGAACAAATCTAGAAAAGGAATGGTGAGGCAAGAAATAGTACAGCACAGACAAGTGGGAGAACGAGCGGCTGTCAGACATTTCAGCCTCTACAGAAGAGAAGTGGCCCTGCTGTGGTTAGTCACAGCTGTAACTCCTGCCCCAGTCCATAGGGAAAAGAAATCCCCAGTGCCATATGTGGTTGATCCAGTGGCCTGGCAGAAGGAATAGGAGCAAAGAGAGGGACCTGGGTGACCCCAGAGTAACTCAGATTGTTGCTGGGAAGAAGTGATTTTGGGTTCAGCACAGTGTGTGTTTGTGCCTGTGGCGGGGAAATTGCTTTTTCCATGGCAGACATAGAAGATGCCTTCCCCTGCTATCAGAAGTCTGAATTCTCCCAAGGGGAAGGAAGGAAGGAGGAGCCTTGGGGTTACAGCTGGAAGCAGCGGAGACTTCCAGAGTTAACTGGGGCCCACTGGTTTTCTCTGCTTCTCTAAGGTACCTCCCTGGGCAGCCTGGTGGTTGTTTTAAAGGCAACTTAACTGAGCAAGAATAAATCACTTTTGGAGCTAGCTTAGTGTTGAGAAGGTATTCTTTCTGCAAGCATTTCCCTTTGGCCATGTTGCTGCTGCATGGGTTCATGCCCTCATGGAAAGCAATTGTGCAGAAAAGGGCTTTCCTTAGATGCTGCTTTGCAACAGTGAGGGCAAAGCCCTCCTTTCTTCACTTGGAGGGTGAGAACAAGCTTTGATATGAACAGAGCTCATCTCTTGAAGGTAGAATGCATCTGTGCATGTGATCCCTCAGGTGTTCCTGGGATGGCCTTTGTCCACAGACCAGCATGCAACAGTGGGGTAGAGATGCACTCCATGGTATTTCCCAGGCTGTTTATCATCTTGTTTGTATTCTTGTATTTTTGGCTGTTACAATATCCTGTAGCAAGAAGTTCCGTGATTTAATTACAGCCTTTGCTGAATGTCATTGCCTTTTGTTTGCTCTAAACCTTCTGCCAAGATGGGCATCTCACGAGGCAGCAGATGTTTCAGGAAATGAAGAAATCCCTGAAATACCTTTAACTCTCCCTTTGTATTTTTGTTGCAGGTGGGAGTTTTGCAGAACTGATGGATACAACCAAGCAAGGACTGTGAGGGCTGCTGGAGTGACAGCCACTGTCTATGCACAGAAGGCTGGTCCCTGGACACGGCATGGTGACATTTCCCATTCAGTTACGTGGGGACAGTGGCACTGGTGGGAGCTGTTGCCATGGCAATGTGATAACCATAGCACACCGTGGAGGAGGTCCCTCTGCGGCATCCCAAGTTTTCCTCTTGCCTCGCACTAACGCCAGGGCTGCTCTTGGATGTGACAGCAATAGCAAATAAAAATAAGTAAAGCAATTCTACCCCAAACAGGAGGCACCTGTGGAACGTGAGTATGGATTACACTTGGAGCAAAGAACAGCCGGCAACGGGGTGAGGAGCTGCCGCTGATCTGGGGAAGTGAGAGCCAAGCCTTGCGTGGGTGTGACAGGACTGAGACATTTGGATCTTGCATGTGACACAGTCGTGGCTGTCACTGCACCCTGCTCTCCCCGCCACAGGTACTGGAAATAAGACCAGTCTGTGGCAGGTGTCTGCCACTTACTGGATGCTGTGTTTTTGGGGATGGTGTCTAGTTTGTGAAAGACACTGTCAAAAACTTCCTCCTGCAAATGTGCAGAGCCTGTGACAACCATCCTGCTTTGCTCTGGTGGCAGGAGGGACAAGGCAGGGCTGCAGGAGGTACCTTCTGGAGGTGCTTCCGCTTGGGTCCGCAAGAGCTGGGGGTGGAAGTGGACCTGACCAAATCTCCTGGTTATCGAGGCCAAAGAATCAGTAAGGCAAGCACTTGGAGGGCTGGGGTGTGTTGTGGTTGCCCTTTGCCTGGCTGTGGGAACAACGCCTGGCATGGTGGCTGTCCCTCCCTTGCCTTGCTCCTCAATGACACTTTGAATTTTGTTTTTCTGGAGCATCTGTGCCAGGCCAGCTTGTGTGTGCTGCTGTGCATGGGATGGAAGAATAAATAAAGGCTGAAGCCATCTCATTCATTCAAGGGCATTGTAGGAGGAAAAAGCTGCATTTGCTGAGAGCTGAACTGTAACCGCTACATTTAGGCAAGTACTTTAAAGCAGTCACAGTGTTATTCTATGTTACTTGATGACCACTTTGTTGTTATAAGCTGGACTTTGCCAATAACATTAGCACATGTTGTGCAGTTCTGGATGCTGGCTTAATCTCAAAGAGAGCTAATCCATTTCAAGAAGAAAAGTGTTGCTTTCATTGCATGCTCCAAATCATCACTTTTCCTTCTCTCAGTGTGAGAATCTGAGCCTGCCACTGTGTAATTTAAGTGACTAAGATCGCTTTATAATGCCACTGTTGTCAGCAGTTCCAGTTTTCATCAAACAGCTACTTTTTGGTGTGGGAAATTTAGTATTCACATTGTCATGCTTGGTGCAAACTTCCATGTTAAAATACAGCTTAATGTAGCAAAAACTCCTTCCAGCTGTCCCTGAAGCAGTCTCTGCCCCACTCTAGACAGACAAATACTGGGAATGGAAAGGGTGTGCACAGCTAGATCCGGCCTGTAACCGGAAAACACCAGGAATCATTTTTGCAGGATCTGAGAGGTCACACGCATTGACTGGCATTCTTTTGTCTGATTTCACTCCGTGTGGCTTGGAGGCAGTTGCTTATTGATGGTTCTTTATGTGGGGAGAGATTGTGCACATTGTGAAGAATTGGGGTTGTAATGCAATCAGAGATCCACCCATGATTTGCTCCCTTCTCATGTAATTACTCTAGCTGCAAGATTTCTGGTCTGCAAATGGCAAGCACAGAGGATACTGAAAATCCTCCAGATGAATGTCATGTGCAGGATTGTTTCTGTTTAGTGTAAGGAGCCCTTTTGAGGTGGAGATTCATATCCTTGACAGAAAAAGCAGACATCATCCAGTGGGATGCAGGTGGAAGTTTATGGAACTGCTGGAAGGAGCCAGGGGGCTGCAAATGCTGCCACTGGAGAGAAATTGCAGTGCGAGCTATCAGGAACTGGCCTTTACATCACCTGGCGCAAAAAATGTGTGGAATGGAGAACTTTAATGAATGGAGTTCGAAATCAGAGGTGGGTCCTAGCAGCCTTCCCCAAAGCTTGTCACCTGCCTGGGGTGGCAGCGGCTGGCAAGAGGTTGTTCTCTGCAGAGCTGAGGCTGCCCACACTTCCCAGCTCCAGGCAGGATGCAGCAGTGCTCTCCTGCCTGGTGGGATGTCAGGCCCAGGGAAGAGACCCTGTAAGAGGCAGAAGTCATGGTGTCCTAAAAGCCTCACCAAAGCACGTTCTTGTCAGTGCAAACTGATGGCAAAATGCAGGAGAGCAGAACATCCCAGCATCAGCACAGGGCAGTGCAAGTGGCCTGCTCCACCTCCGGGTTTTGGTGGACACACACCTTTGGGGAAGGATATTTCTGCGCTCAGTTGCTTTCCTCCCTGCACAAACCCAAGGGAAGCTCACATTGCATGGTGTCGCAGCAGTGCCTGCAAAAATGGGAATTCAGCAAGTTTTTGCTCTACACAAGTCCTGTTGCTTTCTCCAGACCAGCACCTCCCAGGCTGTGGTAAGTGGAGTATTTCTGGGTGGGTGTATGTGAGAGCAGAGTTTGACCTGTGATTCTTAAGACAGCCTCAAATGGGAATCTGGAGGAGGAGGAGCACAAATGGAGGTAACACTTCAGCTTTGCTTTGGAAAATTTGCTTTTTCATAGAGTACTATTTATTTTATTTTGTTTTATATTATTTCCATTTTCTTGACTGAATTTGCAGTTGCACAATGTTGTGCTCTTTTTGGAAGGGGGCACTTTGCAAATGTGTATGATTACATTTTGCTCAGAGGAGGTGACTCACTCGCTTAAGGTGTTTCCAGGAAATGATATGGCGCTTCTTATGCCATGGAGTAAAAGCGTAACCTTTATGCCTGAGGGCACTTCTAGAAAACCAGATAAAACCTGGAGTCAGAAACGTTTAAATCAAAACACACTGGCTTCGAGGTTTCCTTCTGTTTTCTGTGCTGTGGTTTCTGAGGAGAAGGCTGAATTTTGACAATGAAACCACTTCCAGCCACAGAGGGGTCTGGAGCCTGTGTTCAGTTAGCCCAAATGCTTTCTCTGCACCTCTGCTGGAGATGTCCCTAAAGGGCCAGCCCCTTGCGGGAGGCAGGGTCAAGCAAGACTGAAAATAGCCATCAGTGGGGCTTGCTGATAAATGCATGTATATAAAAAATAGCCATCCCAACCCTGAGAAGGTCTCCTTCCTCAAGTGCAATGCTTCCTAAGGGATTCTGAGCCTCGGAGGGGCTGTGCTCATGGGTGCAGCCACTGCCTGACTGGATCGCTTGTAGTGACCAGAGCCCAGGGCTGAAGAGAGGACTTCTATAAGGTGCAGCCCCTTTCTGCTGCACCATCCCCTCTGGGATGGCCAAACTGCCAGCCAGCCCCTGCTCCTGTATGACCACAGCTGGCCCCTGGTGTGTGACAGCCACAGCAGGGCACAGGCTGGTTAACACACTGTGACAGCTCGTTGCCTTTCCTTTGGTCATTCTTTCTCTAACACGAGTGTGCTGGGATGGAGGAAGCTGCTCTGTCGTTAGGCTGGCAGTTGAGAAAAGCTGAAGTAACTGGTCCAATTGCTAAGCATTGTTTCTGCTTCTGGGAAGGCTTTTTTTAAAGAAATAAAAATCAATTTAAATCATCCACTTACCAGTGAAAGAAAGAAAGAAAAAATCACATTTGCAGCATGGAAAGCTTTTATAACGAACACATGAAATGTCATTACAACCGATGCTTTCATGCTAGGACACAAACCTAAAAATAGTTTACAACTACATTTACAACTACAACAAATCCTGTCCACAGAGGAGACAATTTTTAAAGCTCAGTATTTCTGTTTTGGAACCTTGTGTTATAGAGGATGATGTGACTGTTTTTCATATGGAAACACCATTTAATTAAGATTTAAACAGATGGTTTGCAGGAATGGTATTGTAGGCTTCATGAAAGTAAAATCTAAAGGGCACAAAAATATTTCCTCTTCAGAGTGGCTTGTTTTGATTTCTACCAATAAATAAGCTAATTTCACATGTCAGAGAAAAATATTTTCACTGTGCAGTTAGAGTGTTGCTGCTTGCGTCGTAGGTGTAGATCGCAAAACAGGTACTCAGTTTGTATCCCCAAAGCAGACACAAACCTGCCAGCTGACAAAACTATGCAGTACTTGAAATCTAGCAATAACCACAGAAAAGAGCAAAAAATTCTATTTCCTGTAACCCAAAAATCTCTCTGTGAGTTGAGTGGGCAGGCAGCAAGCATGCCCTCTGCTCTGCAGCACTCACGCTGCCTTCTTGCCCTGCTGCCGCCCACCATAAGCATGCCCAAGCCAGTGCGGGGACTGCTCAGCAAAGCAAAGATGCTCATGAGATAAGGAAAATGAGAGCAAAGGAAAGCAAAGGAAAACTGGTGGCTTAAACTAAGAGTGGGACTGCAGCTGTGTAAACAGAAGCCAACCAAGTGAGCAGCTCTCATCTGTACCATGTGCTGTACCCTTTGCACTTGCCTGCTTGCAGAAAACCCATAGAAAGAGGAAAGTGAGTGCAGAGTGTTTTTGTAGATGGGGCTTAGTTATTTTTCCTCTACAGCACGGCTCAGCTGAAGAGGCACCATCATGAAACCCACATTAAACGTTTCACATTCAAAAAGGAGGAAGCACAATATCTAAATCAAATTGAAATGAAATTTTTGGAACTTCTTAGGGCAAAACATTATTTTGATAAGAAAACTTGCCTATCAAAAGGGAGAGGCTGTGCTGGCCCCACAGCTCACCTCCAGAAGGTGAGAGCAGCCCTGCTGAGATAAGTGCCCTATTTCTGGGTATGGTTCAGCAGCAAGTTGGTCTGCAGCCCCGAAAGAGGATTCTAGGAGACAAAGGTCAAAGAAGATAAAGCAGGGGATTAGGAGCTGTCACAGTTTCCAATCTTGCTGCCACTGCTCTCTCCATGCTCACATGCAGGTCAAGCACAATCCTGAGTTCAGAAGTCACTCTGCTCCAGCAAGAATGCTTTGGGCATTTATTTCATCCAACTTAGCTGAAATCTAATTTCCTTGGTAGCCTGCAGGAAGAAATCGATCAATCCTCATGCCCACACATTTCTCCCTGCTGGCTTCCAAGGGGGTCTGAAACACTTGGCCCATGCCAAAGTCCTGGTGCAGCACCCTGGCTGTGCACCAGAACATCAGGGGTGCTAAGGACACTGCTACTTGCCACCAAGGATTGTGCTTTGCAGCTGGGCAGAGGGGTAATCTGGGATCCTGGATGCCGTGATGGGCAAAACAACACCAGGGCTATTTTTGGGATCCCAGCAGTGAGTGATTCCTTGCTTGTGCTCTTGCTGTGTCTCTAGCATGAAATACGAAGTATTTAGGGAAAAAAGAAGTGATCTCTGGTGGGATGGAGGGTAGGTGGGCAGTGTGCAATAGGCACAATGCACCTACACTGTGCCCACAGCTTGGGCTCCAGCCTGGGTTGGAACTGGTTCTTACCAAGATTTTGCAGACCTCCAGAGCTGGAGCTGCTTGTCCAAAAGATGTTGTCCAAAGATACTCCATGGGTAGGTTAGGACACAGTGATCACCAGCAGAGCTGGGAACGCAAGCCAGGTGTGTGACTTTTCAGGGAAATACTCTGTGAAACATAACAATAAAGACAAGCATCACTAGAGACATCCCATTTATAATTAGCACGTTGCTAAAGACGGGAAGGCTTTCCCTGTGTGGGACCTAATGTCATTAAACTTAAACCTGGCAAACATCAGATTTACTGGAAACAAACCAGCCTTGTCTGGGAATACAAACTCCTGCCTCGAAGTGCTAATTTCCCCAAACATACAGGCAACAGGCTTTGAAACTGTAATTAGAAAACTCTGCCAGACTTAAAAGGACATTCTTTCACCCACAAAGGCCCCAGCTCATAAGCTGCTCCTATCACCCCATAGCTTGGCGTATTTAATAGCCTCATTGCTCAAAGTGGTAACCAGCCCGTGTTGAATTTAATGTGGGACCATAGAAGTCTGAAGGAAAATTAACAGCATCTAATTGTATCTCAGTCAGTCCTGCTCGATTCTTCTCAGGGTGGCTGGGGGTGCTTTTTGTCTTCTTGTTTGGTTGTTTGTTCCTGTCGATATCCCCCGGTCCTGCCCTTGCAGGACAGATAATTACCTCCTGCCCTTTTCCTGCTGCCGTTCCCTGCAGAAGAGGTAACTCAGGGAACTCCAGCTGTATCAGTATCTCCAAGATGTCTAACAGCAGGAACAATGTGAATGTGGCATGAAAGTTAACAGCTGATGAAAGCATAATTTAACATAGCATTAAGAGGCCAGATTCTCAGCTGATACAAATTGATGAGAAAATGAAATCACACCAATTTTCACCAGATAAAGATGCACAGTCTAGATCTCTAGGTAAAAGTAGGTTATGTAGTTAAAATTTCACACTAACTTATCTGGAGAATTAAACAACAAGACTAAGCATCTACCAGAAATAGATGCATCAGTGGGAGTTGGAACAAGATTCTAAAAGTAGTTACTATCCTCCCTGGAGTGTCAGATTCATCAATAAAAGCAAGGCTTTTCTGTAGTATTGTAGCATACAAAGTGGAGCAGACCTCACACCCTGCACTAGTGGTTGGAACTAGGTACTTTGCAGAAGTACTGAAACTGTGGAGAGTGTCTGGATGGAGGGATGAAACCTGTAGGGCAGCTCTGAGTGAGGACTGTGCAGATTGGTCCATCACCATTTTTTCAGGGGCTCCAGAGAAGCGCTCACTTATTGTGCAGTGTCTCATCCCTCTTCTGGTGGCAGCAGATGGCCAGGGCTGCTCAATCCCAGATTAATCAAAACTCCATTTGGAAGAGGCACTGAGGAGCAGTCCAAAGATGGGACTGGGCTGGCAGAGGAGACAGCAGGATTGCATCTGCTGAAAATCCACATGGGTTTCAGTGAGAAATCCAACAAAAAAGTTCTGGGAACAGAGGCCTTCAAAATGAAGGGGAACAACAACTTCCAGACCTGACAGTCAGGATCTGGGGCAGCAGCCAGACTGTTCCCCTAGGCTTTTTCCAGGACAAAAGCATTTGCTGCACCCTTTACAGAGAACAGTAACGTAATAGAGCAGAGCTGTAATACTGCGGATCTAGAGGTGTCATATTTTGCTACACTGCAATGACAGAGAGGAGTGCTCGGGGGAGTAACCAAGCCCATGAGGCACTGGGCGTTAAGGATGTGCACATTTTTCCTTCACCTTTCTGTCTCTGGTGGAAAACGGAATCCCACACAAGCCCTAGTCCTTTTCCCCCGCAAAAGCCCAGGGATGTTGCTGTTAGTGCCTTAGTGGTCTTAAATAAGGTAGGCAGCCACATAAGCTTAGTTAATAAACTCCGCTATAGGTATGCATGACTCATTGGCAGCTTCTCAGTAAGTTCTGCTGTTGACTTTAAAGGAAGCTGTGTAATTCTGCATGTGATACTACCAGGCTCACGGCGTGAGACTGGGACCTGCTACATGCAGTAGACCTTGCAGATTGCTCCGCGTGTTGCTCTGTGTGTATGGCTGCTTCCTGAGGAACAGTGGGACTTCTAGCATGACTTTTGAACAAGAGAAATTGCTGAAAGAAGGGACAACACATGCATCTTCCCCCTTGCAGAAACANAATATCCTCCTTGAAGGATAATTTAATCTTTCCACCCCCCTCCCCGCCCCCATCCTGTCTCTATTCAAAGATCAGAAAAATAGTGAAGAACTTTCAGATTGCACCTTGCTCCCTACAGAAATAGGGTTGTTTTTGTTGCCCTATGTCACGCCAACAGGCTGAAGTAGCTTTAGGCACAGTTTAGTGGTTTAGAGATATCTGGATTGGAGTTTGCCATAAACAGCAGCCTGGATTGTTGCTGTTGTTTTCTTTTTTGATGGATTGGATGGAATTGCATATCTTTCCCTGCCTTATGATGATGCTCTGATTGTCATTGGCAATGATGTTAGGCTTGGCTCCGCACTTGATCCAGAACGTGGTGAAGTCACTTAAAAAGATCTTACTGTTTTCACTGGATGCTGTGTCAGATTCAGAAACATGCTACCAAAACACAGGCCTTCTTGGAGATGCTTTCTTGATTTATGAGCTGTTTGGAAAGACAATTAAAAGGGAAATGACACACAACTGCAATTTAGTGGAGACCAGTTACTATGCACTAATGAAAAATGCTCCAGAACTTTTCCTTTAGGGCACCTATCTCATTTTGGGCTGCATAAATCATCCTCACAGGTTTGCAGTAGCGCTTCAGCTCACTTTCTACAGGGAATTTAGAATATGTGTTTGACAAGATTCCCTGTGCTGCGTTTCCTTCACTGCATGAATGTTCTTTGGCATTCAACAAAATCCAGTCTGCTTATGTTAATCTGATTTTCCCAATCAAGCCACCCTACAATGCATTTATTCCTGTGTGGTGAGTCATGCTTTAATGATCTGACCTCTAGATCAAACCCAGGTTATGCTGGGTGTTGTGCAGACATAAGACAATGTCTTTCTCAAAAGACTTGGAAGGTACTTGCTCTCTGTAATGTGAGAACAAAAGAAATTATAACATTATTCTAATTTTTGCCTACTCCAAGTGGATGCCAAAACTTCCAACTGTAGTTGAAAATGGAATTCACAATATTTTAATCAAGGGAAAACAGGCATGAAAAATTATCGGGTGAAATCTCAGATTCCAACTGGATGAAGAGAGTGAAGTCTCACACTGCTGAAGGCACGGTGGAGTAGAGATGACAGGAATTGTAGCCGTAGTCTGTGGACAAGGAAAATGTGTTCTGAAAAGCAATCCATGGCAACTAAATCCTAGATTACCTTGGACATAATGCCTGCGTTTCCTTGCTGTCCCATGTCCCTTCTCCAGAGTTAACAGAGAAATTGTTGTTACTTTGGTGTAGTCCTTCAGTAAAGATTGCTCGACTTTGAACAAGAGCAGAGATGTAAGTGTATTAATTATTGCTATCGACATTTAGTTTGTGAACTGCAAGTGCATATCTAAAGTTTACTCTAAATAGCTAGGTTGGAAGCTGGAGGCAACACAGCTGGCAGTGCTAAGCCCAGGCTAATTAGCTGTGCCACTAGACAGACCTATTAGCTCAGGCAGTATTTTCTGAACAGGGAGGATCTGTTTTATTTGTGAAGAAGGGGGCTGGAAATAGCTGCAGATCACACGTGGGCTATGCAGGAGGGAGACTGAGGAGTTCTGAAGACCAAGCTGGACCACTTCAGTGCCACTTTGGTGCCGCTTTGTTGTGCTGCTGCCCCAATCACATGCAATGCATAGCCATACACCTCCTGGTGAGAAGGTCAGAGCCAGCAGCTCTCACGTAAAACAGCAGAATACAAACCATTTGTCTTTGTAGTGAGCTTGGGTAGGAATATCACCACAGTTTCCCCTCCTCTGGCCTGTTAAATGGACATACTCTTTTCCCTAGGAAGACACAGTGAGGTTTTTTTTTGCTTTACATGGGTGAGTAAGTGTAATTTACACCTGGGAAAATACTCTTTTTTTCCTTTCTCTATTGATTTGTTTTTAACAAGCACCATTTTCTGAGGGCAGTATCTGGCTAACAGCTGTGGTCCTTTACTTTCTGCTGTCTGGGATCCCATGGGTATGGGACACATTCAAGAATGTGCTGCTTTAGGAGCAGTGACCTTTTGCATTTGTTTTAAGTTACCTTGTTCTCTTTTCCATGATAAAACCTTGAAAGCTCATCCCATATTCTAATAGTTCCCTTTGGTTTTATCCTAAATGCAGAAATTTCATTTAAATTATTCATTCTCCTCCATTTTCATTGTGTTCACCAGCCATGTCAATCACAGCAATGCTTCAAAGAGAGAGGCTGAACTGTGCATCAGATATAACTTTATTCTTTGTATTTGTAAGGCAAAGCATAAATTCTAACAGGTCCACTAGTCATATCTATTGATTTGGTACTTAATCACATGAACACAATGAATATTCAGAGCCTGTATGATATAAAAAGAACAATCAGAATAAGCTATTATAGATGCTGGAATCTCATTTAAAATCTAATTAGATCCAGTACAAAACTAGAGGAGTCCTGTCTGAGCATGAAGAAATGGATGTGTCTATATAACAAGTGAAATGTCTTTTTTCACCTGTCGCCTGGCATGTATTAAGAAACTAACATTTTTTTCAGCTCCCACTTAGAAAACCATTACTCAGTCTAGCTTAGACAATGGCCCATGCCCTTGTGCTTTAATTTACTGATTAAAGCTGATCACTCTGTGCTGTGTACCTGTGCTCTGCTTTACACACTCATGGCCACAGCCCCAGCGGTAGGGGTGTTCACTGCAACTCACGCAGCGATTTCTTTGTAGCTGTGCCCATTCCACAGCTCTGGCTCCACTCAGTGTTGGCTTGCCCACAGTGCTAAAGGACCAGCGTCCCCACTGACCACCTGCTCAGCTCTAGGCTAGGCCAGATGCTTGCAGGCAGTGAAAAATGTCATTGCAGTAAATACTGCATACACTGAGGTCTGCCTGACTGCAGCCCCAGTGTCCGTGTGGCACTGTGTGACACCTGTGTGTCTTCTTGGCCATCATCAGCAACAGAAGCAGGATGACTTGTAGGTACAGATGGACCATGCCAAGAAATCTGGTTGCAATTGAATCCTCTGCAGAGCTGGGCTCTTCCAGTAGTTCTTTTATATTAAAAAATAAGAGTGGGAGACGATAGGAAAATTCTATCCTGTATTTGAAATCTACTTAGGGCACTAAGATGTCATGCAAGAAATCCTTGGGAGCAATAATAGGGACTTGCAGGCTTCATTTTTAAACATATCTGTCTGTTCAGACTCCCAGATTAGGAGAGAGCCTGCCTTGCCGTTTATGGGTAGAGCTGGATGGATGGATGTTGCTCTATCAGTGTTATACACATGCCTGCATGATTAAGTAAAAATAGATTATAATTCGGTTCAGAGCTTACATTTTGCAGGAAAATGGAGTACCACAAGTACATGCTTTTACATAGATATTCGTGCAAGCAAATAAAACCAGTTTTCAAAACATGTATTGATTGCCTTGGGGGCAGATGAAGAACAGAACCAAGGAAGATAAACACCTTTCAGCTAACTGTTCTGCAAATAGGACATGGCCTCCTGTCTTCAGGGTATATCTTTCTGTTAAAACTGTGCTAGCAAAGTGAATCTGTTGTTTAATGCCTGTTCTAGTCTCCCTTGTGCTTTTCTTGGTGAACCAAAAAGTTTGTAGGAGTAGGTTCAACCGACTGTGCGAGGTGATTCACACTCTTGCTGTCTTTCACTCTTTTTTTT
>VXAV01009172.1:0-76775 GCA_013399715.1 Alectura lathami | reverse complement strand
TTTTTTTGCATTAGAGATGCAATAGGACAGTCAGAAACCAAGACAGGAAAGGCACTTGAGGTTTTATGCAGTATGGGTCTGTAGTCCTTGCACAGGCAGTGTTTTCCCTGCTTTTCATTGTAAGAAAAAAGAGTTTAGGCTTCTAATCTGAATAAGCTTGGAACTTAGCTAACTTCAGATGGCTATAACTGGCCATTCCCTTTGCCAGTAGTGGGGATTTTACTTCATGAGGGCCTGCAGAAAACTGGCAGGGCTGCAAGGCTTTTCAGGGGAAGCTTTGCCACCCTGCCTGCAGTGGGATGATTAGATGACTGTGCCCTATGTGCTCACATCACACTGCTGTCTTTAGTCATCTTTTATTCAGTGACTACACCAAAGCTTTTCTCTTCCTGTGTCATTTCCAGCCCATAACACAAATTCTGATGGTCTCCAGGTGAAAGTTTCAGCCTTGCTGCTTACAGCTAGATCATGTAGGTCTACTCTTGAGTGAAGCCCAAGAACAGTACCATGGATTAGCAAACCCAGAGGTCAGAATTTCCCCAAGAAGCTTGCTAACAGCTGCTCAAATCCATACCATGCTAAATGATAATTTCCTGGAAATACAGCCCTGGATTCAGAAATGACATTTCATTCATGAATTCATTTTGTTGTTCCTGAACATTTATAACTGGGATGATCTTTATGCTTTGAAAACCTGTTCCTATTCCACCTTCAACAGCTTTTGACAGCGGAGAAGCCAAGGCAGCTGTTCTAGAAAAAGTGCCATTTACAGCCACGTACTTGGATTGCAAAAAGCTCAGCCTGAAGCAATGTTGCAATGACTTCAGAGTTGTCAACTGCAAATGTCTCCTTCCCAACTAGCTGACTAGAATTAATATAATTATTCCAAATGTAAGCCATTATACTCAAAAGTGTATTGCTTCATGTGTAAGTAGAAAATAAAAGAAATCTGATAATTCGGACATTTTATCCATATCTATATTTGTGTAGGGACCCACTCCTTGCTACAGCTTCTGAATGCTGTATTAATATTGTTGTAAATATTAGGATTCAGAAATATAATCCAAGTTGTGCACATCTTCCCAGCTGTAGTAACTGGCAGTTTCCATCATTTTAGCCCTCAAAATATGAGTTACTGAGACTTAGTTTGACCTCCATACCATAGTCAATTAAGAAAAGTCCCATGACCTCTCTTTGCCAGGGAGAAACTGTACTCAGGAAGAGCTGGAATGCTCAGGGGGCAAGGATTGACTTGGTAAACTCCAGTCACTCGATGACATACCTGAACCTGTGAAAATAGGGATGGGCTAGGGGAGCCTGAATGCCAGGTCATGGTGGCCACCAGGGACAACGAAGGGTTCCAGCAGCACAGGGCTGCAAAGCAAAACAGCATGTTCAGGACTTGCCAGAATGGCATTGACCTCATGAACCTACAGTGAGGCTGTCTGTGGTAGGGCTGAGTCCTGCCTGATGCTAGCGGAGCTGCACAAGGATTTTCAGGAAGAAAAGATTTTTGGTACAAGTGAAGATGTTTGACTGGTATGAGATTGATTCCTGAATTTGCTTGTATTCCTCATGGTTTGAGGAGGATGAGAAAAGTCTTGATCTGTTTAGAGACAGTTTCTTTGCTTGTCTTCTCCTTGTTGTATTAAGTCCTACAGAAAATGAGCAATTGCATCCCTATACTTTGCAGGCTGCTGTATGTGGATCCTAATTGTTGCCTGTTATGTACTGCCTTGCATACCTATATTGTTCCTGGGATTTGATTTTGACTCATCTCATCTTAGGTGAATAGCTTTAATCAGAATCTCTTAAGCCCACTTCATTCAATGGTAGCCCTTTGTGAGATGCTAGGAGCGTACCACAGTCTCGCCCTGACAACTGACAAGGCAAGGGGCTAAGCATAGTGGGGAATTTTAACTTCTAACTAGATTCTAACTAAGGCTCTTAGGCTTTATGAGATTTTCCAGTGATAGCCTCATTTGGTCTCTATAAATGGAAACTAGGTGAGAAAATGAAATCTGTCTGCTCTGAAATGTACTTATTGATTTCAACAGTCATACTGCAATTGTTCTCACAAATTAATTCATTGAGTTTCTGAATGAAAGGTGATTAAGTGGCAGTAAATTTTGCAGTTGCCCCCAGTGGGAAGCAGCTGACCAAGTCTGCTATTCCTTGTTAACCAAGTATAAATTTTTACATGCATTAAACCAAGTGACTAGCGTTAGTGAAGTTTATCACTGCACTTGCAGCTCTCACTCATCTCTAGCCAAGGGGGTTTTGTAAGACTGAGCTGATGAAAAGTGCTCCTTCCAGCCCTAGGCAGTATTTGCAGAGGTGTGTGGTTCCTCTTATCTGCACTCAGAGCATTTTCTTGTTGCAGGGACCATGGAGCATCTCGCTGTCTCGGTGTGGCTGGGAGGAGGGCAGCACCCATGGCCAGTGAGTGGGATGCAGGCACTGAGAGGGGAAGGTGTGGGGACAGACAGCCCGGGAGCTCCTGTTCGAAGCCTGAGACAAGGCAGCTCTGCTTTGCAGCCGTTTCAGAAGGGGCTTAGTGTCTCTTCGTTCTCTATATTGCACATGTGGTGTTCTGCCTTCGTTTTGCAGCTCTTGCTGATATGAGAGGACTCTCTGAAGTTCTTCTGAATGTGCAAAAAAATTAGCATATTTTGTCCTCTGAACTTCCAAAATCCAACCAAAGGCTTTTAGCTGATTATCTCAAGTCTCTTCTCTCTAATGACTTTCCAGTTTCTTGATGTTGAGCAAAATCAGCGGATAACTCGCTCTATTAGATATAATTATCTAACGTATATTGAGCTTGGGAAATTATTCAGTTAATTTTGTCTTTAGTCTTCCATTTCCTGTTAGAGATTTGAAGCGTGAGCCTGCATTTCTCTCTTAATTACTGCATCCTGTTGATTTCTTTTGCCATTTTTTTTAAAGACAAGCACATGCTTAAATGAGAGCCTTTGAAAGAGGGAAATAAAGTCTTCATCAAAGTGTGCTTGTGGTTTGAGTGTACTAATATCACTGACTAAGGTGAACCATGATTTTTGATTGAAAATTCACAACTGATTTAGCAATTTTTGTCTGGAGATGGCAATGGGGGAGAGTCTGCTCCCTATAACAGGAAAAGTGTCTTTCTCCTGATTAGATTTTGATACTGCCTCTACACTCCATCCCTGCAAGAATACGTTCTTGTTCAAGTGGAGCTGCACTAATGGGAATGATCATATCCCATACTTGGCTGCTTTCCATCTTTTTTAACACTTATCAACAGAGTTGATTAGAAAGAAACTGTGCTATGTGAGGCCACCCACAGAAGGGACAACGCTGTAGTTTTATGAGGCTGCAATATTCCTCCAGCCCTGCCTGCAGTGGTGCAGCTGGGGTTGCTCTCTGTGTCGCAGAGCCTACATTGTCATGTCTTGTCTTCCTGATGGTTGAGGAGAAATCTTTCCTGTGGCTTTTTAAGGTCATAAAAATCATTTAAAGATATTTTAGTCTACACAGGGACCATCTGCACCACTGTACTCATGCTTGCTTTCATGGTGCAGTGTTACTGGTGCCAACACCCACTGCCTCTGTGCTGGGTCTTGTCTCAGAGCTGTTAGGAGGGCTGGATATTTTGTTCTAGATGAAGCAGTTTGCAGTACTGTTGTGGTTTTTCTCCCCCTAATCAAAAGTTGCCTAAAACTTAATTCTTCAGTTCCTTAGAATCATACAATAATGCCAATTGGAAGGGGCATTTCTACTTGGCCTTTATTCCGTCCTGAAGAGAGCACGTTATTGTTTAAATTCTGAGCAGAACATGCTACTACATGTTCACGTTTTCAAGTAAGCAAGAAAAATATTCAGCTAACTCAGCTGAGAAAGTAGGCCTGGATCTCGCTGCTGGATTTCCTTCCCTTGTCTATCCTTGATGCCTCTTGTCCCCTTTTCATGAGTGCTAGCTTTACTGCATAGCAGTCTGACAGCAGGGACACACTGAATTCTTCTAGTTTGATGTTTCCATTGCAATATTAGGCTGAATGGTAGTTGGCAGCAAAATCCATCCCTATACCTCCAGAGACTCATTAAAACTGGGTAGCTCTGAAGTACAGCAAAATGATTCCTGTTTGGACTATGTTGCCAATTTAACAGATGTGTGAAAGGTAAAATGATTAAGTAGTTTCTTGTAAGGAAATTCCTGTAACTAGACACTTTCTTAGAACTCCCAATAAATATTCACTTATCAGATAAACTTTGTAGACATAACTGCTGGTAATCTTGTGCTGCATGCCTTAGAGAGAGTACATAGATTTTTCTAGCATCACAGACTTTCTTACATGGCTTAATACAATTGCAATAATTTGTGTTTAGAACAGAGGGCTTGCCTCTTCCCGTTCTGCTTCTCCTGGAGCCTGCACAGCCCCAGCTCAGCCCCCCAGGCAGGGAGGCTCCAAGAAGGTGCTCAGTGCACACTGCTGTAGCTGAACCATCCATTTAGCATATGCAATTTTTGAGGCAATGTGTTTACCAGTCGCATATTAACAAGCTGCTTTCAGGCCAGGATATGGCCACAGCTAGATATTCTGGTTGGGTTCAGACTGCACTGAAGTATTTCAAATTTTGAGCATTTTTCCCTCTTTAATTACAAGGTTTTTGCTGTCAAGTGACTGAGAGGAAGGAAGAGTTGTTCTGAATCTCCAGGCAAGCTTGCTTCAATCTGGACTCAAAAAATAAAGGACTAACAACTGTAACTTTATTTTAATCTCCCCTTGTGAAGGTGACAGACAGAAACCACACGAGCCCCAACACTGGCAAGGAAATAATGGCCCTCTCAGGGCACACAATCTAATGGAGATGCGATGTAGGAGGTCAGGACAACCCCAGGAACACACTCAGCACTGAGATGCCTCCTCCGGCGGGCTGGCAGCTGCCAGCCGAGGTGCCAAAGGGCAGCTGCAGCTCATAACCACCAGGCCGCAGGCACTGCGCCTGCCAGCACCCTGCAGAATGCATCTGCAGCTGACAGGTTTTCCTAATTTGCTCTTACATACAAAATCAAAAAAGGAAAATATTTAATTTGACAGGGCAAACAAATGGTGCTTTAGTGGAGGAATGATACTTCCAGCATATGATAGCCATCTGCCTGCTCCTTGCTGGGATTGTTGGGGAGTTATAATTGGACGCGCAGTTTTGACACCTACAGAGAGTAGCTGGCACCACCACCAGACAGTTCTAAGTGGGACAGAGCATTTATGAGTGTGAATTTTCACTTGGCTGCTACCCAGGCAGCTCTGTTTGGGATCACTGAGCGATCAGGGATAAAAACAGTTAATGAAGATTCTGCTTCAGTTAAAGCTAAATGTAAAAGTTACACACATTTTTGTGTTTATAGTTAGTAAGGATTCTCCTTGAGTTAAACCAGAATGAACAAATTGTATTTATTTTGTGTTCATGCATACTGATGTTCATCACTGAGCTCTGACTGCCCTCCGGAGCCAGTAACAAGCCCTTTGGTGTCAGTGGGAGTCTTTTCTGCAACCCCATCAGGCTCCAGCATGAAAAACCCACTGGGGCAAAGCCAGCCTTCATTTATTGTGCTCTGCAGCCCGCTGGTACACATCTGATGTAATTGGGGTTCTTCTGTGTCAAGGGCAATAAGGTTTTCACAGATTTACTTTTTTCCCCAAATCAAAATATCAGTTTTTAGGCCAGACTCACTGGCAACAACTATTCTCATCCTTTTTTGATGAAAACGACAACAAAGAACAACCCATACCTGGAGACCGTTGCATCCAGGATTCAAAAAGCTGTAGGGATAATGCTAATAGTCTTGTTCTACAGCTTACCCACAAAATGTCTGCAGGTGGTGTTTATCCTCTCAGTGTATAACCCCAGTGACAGCAAGCGGCCCTGCAGGGAAGCACAGGGCCGAGCAGGGGCATGCAATGGCTGTCAGTGCAGTGTGGGGTCAGCGTGGCTGTGCCATGGTGAGGGGAAGTTGTTGCCTTGATGCTGGGTCTGCCTGTTCCTGCTGGCGATGTGGCTCTGGTATTTGCAGAAGGTTTGGAGGAAACGAGCTTTTAATATGGTGTGCGTGGCTCGTCTTCATTTCATATCGAAGGGAGCTGCTCTAACAATACGTGATGGGGCAGTCGCTTCCCATTGGGTATTAGTGATATACCTGAGATCTGACTGCTCGCTGACAATCTATAATTCAGTGGCTCTTGCCCAGGCAGAGGAGGGTCAGAACAGCCTTGGTTTAATTGCTAGATGAAAGCTATGCCAGCATAAATATACTCTCTGGCCACAAAGGAGATTGTCAGGGCCAAGACCTAGTTTCTTTATTTATCAATACGTTTATTCTTGAAAGAAAATTAAGGACTGGACAAGATCAAAGATGACCTGCTCCAGTCCTCAGCCAGCAGCAGTATGAGACCGGAGCACATCTCAGTCCCTGCCCCACGGGGCAGACCTGGGGCCCATGCTTAATCTCCAGCAACTATGAGCAATGTAGGGTCAACAAGCTGCTACAAAGTTGGCTTTTCCTTGTGGCTTAAGAAGATTCCATGCTTTAGGATTGGCTTAGATGCATTTGCTTCTGAACTCTTGGGAGAACAGTTACTTGTGATATTCTCAGGTTTAGGGCATTGACTAATCCTAAGAACCAAACCTGCCATCAGTTCCTTCCTTTGCTGTGTTTCAGAACTCTGTCACACGGGCACTGTTTAGCTAAGGGACTGCACTGTCCTAATTATGCTCAAAAATACTAAACCAAAGCACAAAACCAAAGGTGGATTGGGTATTGTTTTTTTTTTTCCCTGTTGAGGGAACAATGCATTTTGCCCATGCATTTCAAAGCACACTAATGTTCATGAACAATTTAAGGGAGAAAAATTTGATGCTGCAGGGGCGTTGGTAATGACTTAATCAAAGGCAAAATGCCCCTTTGCTCCAATTTAATGTTCATATAGTTTAGTTGTTATTAGCATTGATTTTCCCCAAGCCTTTAGTATCCTATTTATGAAAGGCAGCATAATGAAATTTAGCAATAAACAAGGATGTTGGAACAACAGACGAGACTTTTCTTCCACTGGTTGGTGTGTAGGTGTGAAACAGCTGCATTTCTAGAGTGGTCCTATTTCTGCTGGGATACACAGGCACATGGCAAACACACTGTGCCCCCATCACTGTCCATACGTAGGGCAGAAGAAGGGTTTACCACAGGTGAGGGACATGCTGGATGTCTAGTCTGATGATGTTTGCATTTAAACCAGCTGGGAGTCTCTGACATTCTCAATTAGGGCTTGTTTGCACACTCTCTCTGCAATTACCAAGCACTTTGCAGCTGGTGCACCTGAAGTCTGCTCTGGGACGAGCTGAAATCTCACTGTCAAGGCTAGGGAAGAAAGTGGCATTTGCAGTGCTAACAGAGAAGGATCTGAAAAAAAATGCCTAAACTTTCTGCAGACCTTTCAATGATGACTCCGTCACCAGTCCCTCCACAGGTCCTCACTGATGTAATTACAAACCAGACCCTGCTTAGACTGGCTGAAAATAATCTTCACATTTGCATTTAATTGGTTGGATTGATGCTTCAGTGCTACAAAAATTTTATAGGAGAAAATATTTACTTAAAGGAGTTTCTTAAGTAGGACCTCTTGAATATTTAAATGTCCCAAACAGGTAAGGCAATAAATATCTATAAAAATGTGTTGTTGTTATCAACGCCCCTGCAGCATCAAATATTTATCTTAAATTGTTGAAGAACAACAGCGTGCTTTGGAGTGCCTGGACAAAGCCCATCAAGGGATGTCTGAGACGTGCTTGGTCACCTCAGAATCCTTGGTGGGCTGAGAGTGCCCAGCCAAGGGGCATGGATGGCAGCAAACACCAGGACCAATACATAGAGGGTTTGCAAGGGTAGCTTTTGGCTGCACAGCATTAATGTAAACTGGGAAATGACTTCATATTGATGAAGAGTGAAGCTCCAGGACATAATTCATGAGACAAAGAAAAGCAGCTGTAGCTGAGAAACAAACTATTCACTGTTCTGCCCAGCTGAGAGGTGCTGTTGGCAAAACTGGAAAACCTTGGGTCATTTCAGTTCAGCCTTATGATTAACTATTTATTATCCCAGTAATTACCTTTGGCAGTCAAAGATCTTTTAAGTCTTTAAAGACAAAGACAGTCTATTTTCTCTTAATATATTCCCTGCATGGTTAGTCCAGCTGCCCCAAGCCCAGCTGCCCAAATCTCTCTTGGCACCAATGAGCCCCCAGCCCCTCGCTGCTTCTCCCCAGAACTGATTCCTCCAGCCCATGCCATGGCCTGCATCTGGATTTAAGCAGCAGCCTGACAGGAGGAGGATTTCTCACAGCTGAAACCTGAATTTAGTGGCTCCTCCTTAGCCTGGACTACGCCTGTGAAGCTTTGGAGAAGTGATTTATTGGGCTGAATCCCACCCTTCATCCGTGTCAGGGGAGTGGTGGGAATGCTAACCCCGTGTTCAGAAATCATGGAATTGGATAATTTACATTTTTGTGTGAAAGGAACAGCAGCTGTTTGAATTCATTTTCTAGTTTCTGAGCCTCTAAAATCACTGTCTTACTGTAATTAATGTTTTTTTTTTTTTTTTTTTTTTTTTTCCCCCCTGCAGGACTTTATTCATAATAAACCTTTTTATGTCCTGAAAGAAAATGCAGACATTTTCCTGGGGTATATCCCAGTAACAAGCTCTGCTGTGTGAATTGCCAAGTCATCCTGAGATTTGCCTTAAAAAAGCACAGGGTTAGCTATCCCAAGACACAATACTGTAACTCAGTTGTTTGTGTGCTTTGCTCAATTAATCAGCAACCACCACTGAGCCTTCAGGGTCTGCGGGAAGACATCAGAGGGAAGCTTTGCAGCGTGGATGGATCCTGCGGCACCTCCTGCTGTGGGGTGGACACGGCATTTCTAATTTCATGCAGCCTGGCTCCCACGGCACGTTGGAGGTTGCAGGTGCTGATGCTAAGCATCAGTTTCTGGTATTTCCCCCCTCATTTCACCTTGTGCAGGGCTCCCTCAGGGGAACACCATCTGCGACACGTGCAGAGGAGAAACCTCTCTCCTTGTCCCCAGCAGCCCCCGTTGCGCTGATTTTCCTCCCACTTGTTCTGCGGGTGCCGTGGGGCTGTGCGTGCAGCACAGCAGAGCCCTGCCTGGCTCCTGCCATGCGGCTGGTGCGGATGTGACGGGAATGAAAATGGTGGAGCTCTGTCCTCACCAGGCGCGTTGGAGAGGAATCGCTTTGATCTCAGGCGGATTTCCCCATGCTATTTTTAGATGCGGTGAGGATAACCGAGGGATGTCGGTTCTGATGCAGACAGAAAGGAGCTTCAGATGCAGTTTTCCTCCTGGGACAGGAGGGGAGAGCAGAAGGAGGAAAGCAAGGCAATCTCAAGCAGTGGTTCTGCACCCCCTGGAGCAGAGATAGGTTGTTAAGCCCCCGAGGCTGGAGAGGGATGTTCCCCAAATATAAAATTCACCAGATAGATAGCTGATAAATCTGCTTATGCTTCTTCTTGATGCTTTTTGTGTAATTCACCATTCTGCAACAGCCTCGAGTCAGGACCTGTGATTAAATTCAGCTTTGTAGTGTTCTGCATATATTTATAAGGGATTGCTAATAGTTACCCTTTGATTTAAAAATGTCTCTCACTCTCCTTGCTTAAAGGACATATGTGCATGTCCTAGATTGCTTGGTTTTAATTGTGTCAATTTGTGCTTTGCATTTTGCATTCAAAAAATTAATAAGCAAAGCAAGAAAGAGAAAATCAAATTAAGGCTTTCTTCCGCAGAAGCGGGAGTGTGTGTGTGTGTGTGTGTGTGTGTGTGCAGGTTTGCACGCAGGCTACTGGAAGGGGAGAGAACCTGTTTACAGGACAGAGCTCTTCGGAAAGGTTTTTTCTTCTCATTCTCCCATCTCCCGTTGCTGGGGAAACCGGCAGCCCCGGCGCTGGCAGCGGCTGACTCACCGCGCCCGGCCCTCGCCGCACGCATTGCGCCTCGATCTACAGCTTGACAACAAAGGAAATACAGGCTTCGGCAGTTAGACGTGAAACACCAAGAAGTTCCTTTCCCGGTGTCACCAGGACGTGGTTGGTGGCAGCTGGCTGTAAGTGGTCCCCAGGGGCTGTAGCAAAGGCATGGATGAGGCTTTTATTTGGTGCCCCGGGCTGATGGGGTCCCAAACCCAACAGCAGCTGACAGAGGGTGTGAGGGTGACGCCATGGGCATCCCATTGCGACAAAGGTCACTAAAGCCGATGATTAAACCCTATTAATTTCGACTGGGCTTGCTAACTGCCTGTCTCTCCATAAATACTCACAGGAACAAGAATGAGCCCTCTTGTCCTGCTCCCTCCTCTGCTGCGTTTGTGTTTTGTGGAGTGGAGCTCAGTTCTGCCCAGCTGAGCACCACAGTTTGCATAGACAGTCCCTGTTTAATTTGTATGGCCGTTCCCTTTTTCATTTGTAATTTTGCTGCTCATGGCTCCTGTAGTTAATGGGTGGCTTTCCACGGCCGAATGCAGTGGTGCAACGAGCGTAGCATAAGCATGAATGTGTTAGAATAAATCAAGATGCTAGTAAAATTACATTCATAAATTCCACACCATGAGCTTAAAAAGTAAGAAATTTGGGACATGCTTGAAATTTGCAAAGTGTTCACTACTGTTTTATTCAGCATTTCTATCTAGAGAACTAGAATTTTAGTTGCTACTTTGGTTCTTCTGGTTTTCATGTTTTCTCTTTATCCAATGCCACAGATTTTGGGGGCAGGGGAGGAAGGAGAAGCTGGAAATGTGATGGGACTGTAGGAGAGCAGCAAGCACAGCAGGACTGGCAGGAGCCAGAAATCAGGCTTAGCAGGGTGTCATGAGGCTGGTGTGCTTGGCTTCAGGCCCTGGCAGGCCTTAGGAACCTGAGCAATAGCTGGAAATTTCCGCGGCTTGGGTTTTTTGGGCCGCCTGCAGTGCACAGACGCTTCCTAGCATCTGCATCAGAGAGCAGAAACTGAAGATACAGCCATTGAGGCCCAAGATAGACACCCAGCTCCAGGCTTCCACTACTTTCAGCAAACCCTTTCCCCACCTTTTTCCCCCCTTTTCTCTCTTTATCTCCTTTACTTCTTCCCACCACTGGGGCACAACCAACTTCTTCAGGTTGAGCTAACCTAACGGCTTACACTTAAAGGAAAAAGATGGAGAAGAAGAGCTCCAGACTCTGTATTTTTTTTTTTTTCCTACAGCACACGTGTGACCAGATGGACCAGACACAGACTCTCTGCCCTCATGCACCATGCCTGAGCAGTCTCTCCAGATGTGCTCAGAACTCCCAGCTGTGCCCAGGACACACCTTCATGGCATCACCAGGGCCATTCTCCATCTCCATTCCTTCCATTACCATTAGTCCCACAGTGAGACATCCCCTTCCTGCTCCTTCCTCCCGAATCACACTTACTTTTCCTGCAGAGTAATCCCTCTGCGTTTCATTTATCAGAGGTTACACCTGAATTTTGCACCTGTAAATGTAAATCTTGTGTCTATTTACTGGCTCTTACCCATTCAGATGGCTGGGCGGATCGGGGCAGCTAGTCTCCTCTGCAGCTCTGGGCATCTCCAGCACCCCAACCTGCACAGCCCTGCCAGGGCAGGAGGGCAGTGGTTTTAGCCTCAATACTGAAGCAGCATTTTAAGCCCTCCACAAGCCAAAGCTGGGTTTTTACAACAGAAATTTGGATGTAGAGGGTGGACTCCCTCCTGAATCCTAAAACCCGCTTCCTGGTGGATTCCTAATTCTGCAAGTAGGTCACGCCTGCTGTCTGCCTCTGGGCACAGCAGAGACTTGACAGGTCTAAATAATAACTCTTATCTCCTCGCTCTTTGATGTGAGATGTCACCAAGATGTTCCCTGCCATTCGCTTTTCATTTCTCCTCTTCCCTTTCTGTAAAACTCTGCTGAACACACAAGTTAATGAAGGATAAGACATTTCTAGGTCCCACCAATTTTTGCAGCGTGCAGGCTTCCCCCAGCCCCCAGCGTTGCTCGTTGCATTGGCTTGGCATGGGAGAACGGCTAGCAGGACTGCCACGTCCTGTGAAGTCGCAGGAAACCCAAAGCTGGCCTTTAAGCCACATTTTCAGTGTGCAGAGCCCTCTGCCTATAAAAGCAACACAAATCACACCTCCTGCTTGTGTAGGAATGTGTGTGTGTGCATGCGCAGTCTTTACATCACGATGTTGTTCGTTTACAACACTACGACCACCAACGTCTCATCCTGTCCTCTTACAGTCCCCAGCTCATTCCTCTGCACAGGGCTGCAGACCAAAGCTTTACATAATGTTGGAAGCGGCAGGCTGTGTGAGGGAATCCCGCTAACAGAGGCTGTGTCATGCCATTGGTGTTTCCAGCTCTGCAACACAATGCACGTACGGTTTCTTGCGCTTGCATTTTACCGACATGCATTCAGCTGGATCTTTGTCATAGAGGTTTCAGCTTCCACAGGGAGCCTTTTAAAGACCTTGCCCTAATTACGAAGCAATTCCAGTGACATTTTAAATTATGGGTGAGTTTTACATAAGTCTTTTGATACGTGTTGTTATGACATGTAAAATTTTATCTTTGCCAGATGCAGTGAATTATGTAAGATCTTTGTTTTGCGTTTGTCAGGGTAATTTGAACCATTGCACATTTAACAAATGCACTTTCAAAAGACCCAATCCAACACACAGCTGTGATAGTACAGATAAGCTTCATAAACTTTATTAAATTTCTATTAAATTATATAAGCTATCAGACAAGTTTATGTGACGGTGTTAAAGCTGCAATGTCAAGCATGCGAGGAGTAGGAAAAGCCTTATCCTGAAATGCAGCCCCTTTGCTGGGCTTCCAGTGGTGGATCATTATACGATCAAATGCTGTTTTTTTCCATAGGGGCCCTGCCTCCCTGGCTGAACAGACTGCCTGATGCAAATCAATGGGCAGCTATTCAAAAATCTGTTTTCTTCCCGTCATTCAGTGTGTGGCCCCAGCCCTTGTTTACTGCGCACTGCCTGGCCTCGCTGTAAAGATGAAATACTGTTTCTGCCTGGATTTTTCCATGACACTCATTACTGCAGTCATGTTTGTTTATTTCACATGCAAACAATTAATTAGTTTGTCTCTATGAAGCCCAGTAAGGCACAGCAGAAGAATTATCACTTTATAGATAAGGAATAGAGACATAGAAAGAGTCAGTTGAGAACATCAATTAACAGGGGATGTTTAATGTGAGATGCTAAAGCACACATATCTCCACGCACATATTATTTCCTTGCCTCTTTTAGTGTCACTGTGCCTTTCAGCACTACCGAGCAGGACCACGTCAGGCAGTTGCCGCCTGACCAGACCCTGCCCAACATCTTCCCAGAACACAAAAATGTGCAGCCAGACAGAAGGGTGGAAGATGCCAGAGTGCATGCAACTTCTTGGCCAAAGTTTGCACAGGCCAGATGGCAAGGAGAGTTTAAAAGGAAAGAGCTGGAAGAAAGCAGTGATGTGACTTTGCTCAAAACAGGACAAAGACATCTCTCACTTGAACTGCAGCATGCATCAGGAACTTGAATGAGGATCATACCACCAGAAACTTGCATGGAGACTTGTACCACAGCACAAAGTCCAGGCAGCCACAAGAGCGCAAGGGCTGTGCTGAGCTCAGCAGCCTCCTTGGCTTTCTTCAGGTCACAGTTTGCCAGTTCCCGGCCCAGAAATGAGAAACCTGAAATTGACTGCAGAAACTTTTACTTGTCCGAGCTCCAGGAGTATTTATATAATTTAATCGATAATTTGCATTGATTTATTTGCACTAAGTAACTCCTTGGGAGCTTGCTAATAGATAAGGATGTGCATGGTGCTGTACAAACACATCATAAATAAATGTATCTTGCAAATCAATTGTCAGATATTGGTGATTAATCTTCTTATAGTAAAACAATGCGATGTCTGTCCATTATGGATTTTTTTTTTTTTTTTTAATTTGACCTGAGAAGTTTCAGAGTCATTTATTTCAGGAAGGCTGCCCTTTAAGCCAGATCTTACACTTCTTAAAAGGTCGTAGGGTCTAAATATGATGGTTACTTACAAAGCATGGCTCCCTGAGAGGCCTAACAGCTGCCTGCATCAGAGCAAATCAAGGTCCTGTTCAAATGAGTGCATGGCCATGGAGGCCAAGGCTGTATTCTTGCAGGGAATTTCACACTATCGTCTGCTTTGGCTGCTGGTGCTGCATACACGAAGTGCCTTAAAGGTTACCCCAGCTGGCTCCCACAGCCTGCGTACATCAGCACATACGAGGAACACAGCACAGACATTTTACCTTCATCAAGTCATCGTCTGGTTCAGTCTCTGACATTAGTGGGAGAGCTGGGTGTGTTGTGATGTGGTGCTTTACCAACTGTACTTGCTGTGAGGTTTATGCAAGAGAAAGATAAATGTCTTTGACCAGAGTTAGGTATAATTACAGACACTCTGAGCCAATGAGCCTCTTCTCAGGCACCTGAGCCAGCTGAGGCTGCAGCTATCACATCATTGCCTGACCTCAGTGTTCCCCAGCAGTGCACAGCTGAGCTAAGTTCCAGCCTCATCCATCTCTAAAATGCACTACTATATAATCAGGTGACAATTTTTTTTTTAATATACATCTGTTCATTAGGTTTTCTAAAATAAAAGGCCAAATTTCTTTATATCTTTTTTTCCTTACCTCTCATAGCGCATTTGGTCCAAATGGACCTCTGTCACCACAGTTTGGGTGCTCTATATGGTGTTTCCATTTTTTTTTTTTTATGTGAAAAAAAAAGGTCTTTACAGTAATTTCTGTGTGTTTGTCCTGCTTACAGTGCTGTTCTTTTGCTCTTGTGCTCTCTTTTCATGCACTGTTAGGCACACATAACTTTATTTTACAGCGCAGCACCCACTTTTAAGCAGCACAGGTGCTTAAAATTGAGCTATTTTGATTACAATATTGACATTCTAAGAGTGTTTATGAGACAGGGGAATGTATGTGCTTGCTGCTAAACTTCTAGTCCATTAGAATTTCACAGTGACGATCTGAAGTCCATTTGAACACAGATCAGGTATTTGGCTGAGCTTTATTGTCCATTGCATAAGTGAACTAACACAAACCACTGTGATCACACATTCGGATTCCAAATCATTGATTTCCTTCTGGTTATCAGCAACAACTTGGTTTTAGCCCAAGGCTCAGGTGAAAAATAAAACAGATTAAAGCCATTCCTCCTCAGACTGGCCCTGGGCTTGTTTGTTCCAGGACACTTGACAAGCTCACACATTTCAGTTGACCCCTCCATGACCACAGCAATTTTCCTCTTGGAGACATTCCCAGGGGTAAGGAAGAGGTTTGCCCTGTGCTCTGGGCAGTCAGGGCAGAGATCGGCTTTGGAGTTAGGAACCAGATGGCTGGAAGTTCTATTGGCATGTAATGAAGACTTTTGGTGCTAAGACAAATGCCAATATCTGTGGGCAGCCCAACTTCCAGTAACTTCTTTGCCACTTTTGAGTCATCAAAGTCATCATTAATACCATCCCACTCAGCAGTTATTCCTAGGCCTACCCTCTCTTACCAGCACTTTTTGGTTCATATACTTTTTATTTTCTTTAACCCTGCTGGCAATTAACCTTCCCCCCTCTCCTCTTTTCTCATCATTCCTGGCAAGCTCCATCCAGCTCTGTAATCTTTATCAGCTGCTTAAACCCTTCTGCTTTTCCATGGCAGTTTTCAAAGACTGGAGATCTTTGAGCAGTCTCCTGTGAAGTTTTAGCAGTCACTTCCCGCTCCCTGTTGCTGTGTTGGGCGAGCCACTGCAGTCTGCTTTCCTCTTTCATGCCATTTCTGAGCAATTCTTCAACATTGTGCTTCACCCTGACTGATCAAAGCCTTTCCCACTGCAAGCTTTGATCACGAAGTAAAGGACTTCTAGCAGAGCATCAGCCCCTCCTGCTCGCTGCACAAGGTGGGTTAGCCAGTACCCAGGGCAATGGGGGGGCTGTGGGAGTGCTCGCATGGGGGTTGCCTGTTCATCTCCTAAACATTTCCAACTTACTGCTCCAGAAATGTGAATTCCTGTGTGCTCAGAGCCCATTTTTCACCATGTTGAATTCCTTGCACTTTCTGGTGCCATACCATTCTCACTGTTCAGGTTGCCAGGGAGCTCTCGTGACAAACACGAGACGAGAGATATAGACACAATTGATAGAGATATAGATTGATATAGATACCAATTGATCTACCTACTACCTACCTGTCCCTGGTATATACATAAAAAGAAATGTATATATGGGTATATATTTGTATCTTTGACATATCTGTGTGTGTACGTATAAATGTAATACAGCTCGAGATGCTTGGGTGAAGACATTTTCCTCCTTGGCAGAATTTGAACTCCCCACATGGTGCACCTAAGGCAGCTAGCTGCCTGGCAGGTGGGGCAAGGCAGAAATGCTTAACCTTTTCTTGAATGCTGATTAAATTTGCAGAACAGGATGTAACTGGAAAAAAAACATGAGGGACCAAGGAGGTGAAACTGGTGCTGTGCTCATAGGTAGAGCCTTAGGGATCATCTAAGCAGAAGAGGACACTAGCTGGTAAGAGTTAGCAGCACCTGAATTCCTCACTGAAATCACTGTGATTTCCTTTGGTTTCTCTTTGTTTCACTCAATCTACCCTGATTACGACTATAACATCTGCTGATTGGAAGTCCCTAGAAAACCTCAGTAGTGCACTATTTAATGCAAAATAACATCTTCATCATGTCTTTAACAGATGGTTTCTCAAATGTTGCCACTACTTCCAAAGCCATTTTTTTTTAATGAAGAAAGTTAAAAACACCCCCACCCCTCTAAACAACAGCAAAAAGTTTTGCTTTTGATTAGCCAGGGGAAAAAAAAAAGTGTAAAGATGTCTCTATATTATTAACTCACTTAATTATCAGAAGGGATGGTTGAATGAGCAGACAATTAAAAGAAGGAGAAACTCAGAAGGAAAAGTTCATCAGTGCATTAGGAAGACAATGGGGGAAAGTAAAACTATCTCAAGTACTATTGGAAGGAATCCATTTGGGAAAGAAATAGGATTAATTAAGCTTTGAACCAGTTAATTTTGTTATCTAAAAATATTTCACAGATTAACCACTATAACATCTTATGCATGAGGTAATGTCTGAGCTCCGTCAGCAGTGGGGTTAATTGCTGCTCTAGATAAAGATACTTTAAATCAACATGGCACTCCAGGCTTTCCAGAGTCCATAATGTATTCTGCAGCTGAGATCAAGATGGGGCTTTGAGAGAGAAGAGTGAAGTGTGACACAGTATTTTGCTGTGGGTCATGGTGTGAGCTGAGTCCTGCTAAACTTAATGACAGGCAGTGGCTTTTTTGCCCCTCATGGAGAATGCATCCCCCTCTATGATTCTCAGGCTCCATCACCTCCTCCATCTCCCTTTATTGGTCTTGTCCTTTTTCACTGTAAGAAAAGTGGCACTTTGACATCTAAAGTATCCTTGGTAGTGCTAGAACAGTGACCTGGAGGAGCCCGAGTAGAAACCACGCTCACCACAACTACCCCTGAAGAGGAACCATTTTCCTTCTGCACGTTATTCCCATTACTCCTACCCTGGCGCATGTGTGCATGCAGCTCCAGGGATGCTCCAGGTGTTCCTTCATTCACATGATTCAGGTAAACTCCTACCTTCTCTTTATTTCTCCTGTTCCCCTTGAGAAACTGTATAAAAACTTTTCCTTCCATTGATTTATCTCCCTGAGATTTTTGCCTGTAGGGCTGACCCTGAGCTCACAGTAAGAAAAATAGAAGACAGTTTTCACTGACTTTGACTCACACCTCGTAGATAATTCTGTATTCCAGTCCATTGTATGGTTTTCATCAAAATATATGTAGTATTGTTTGACAACACTGAAAGAGCTCTGAGTTCTTGTCAGTACAAAACCTCCTCGCTGCAAAGTTTGGACAACACAGTCTGTGCCCTCGCTCCATGTGCAGGGCCCTGATTCGTGAAAATGGGTCCAAAAATTGAATTAAATCAATTTGCAAAGCAAAGGCAAAAAAATGATCTGCTTACCCTAACTGGATAGGGCTTTTGTTTGTGCCTTAGTTTTCTTCAAGATGTGGGTGATGAATCATGACAAATTGCTCTTCAGAGCTCTGCAGTCTATTCACAAATGAATTAGCTGTACCAAGAACCAGCCATGGTCCTCCCCAAAATGCTGCTGCTGCTGTGCTGGTCCCTGGACCAGTGGCCCTGTCCTTAGCAAGGGGGCAAGCTCAGAAAAAGAGCATGACAGACAGTGTGTGATGCTGAGTGACTCATGGGACATGAAGGCATTCATCTTGCCCCTCCAGTTGTTGGATTTAGGTGAGACATGATAAATATATGATTTTCGGGGGGAAAAAAAAAAAAAAAAGACCTATGGGTTCTTGAAAGTAATTTTCCATAGGTGGTATTTAAGAATCTTAACTTCCATCTCATTAATAATGATCTTTGAAGGGAACCCTATAAACTGTCTTCCAGATCCTGATGAGATGGAATAATTTATTACTTCAATTTCTCTGATTAATGTAAAATGTGTTTCAAATTTAGGTTTTACTTTAATATTTAAACTTCCCCATGAGAGGAGCTGCAGCAGGGCAGGGTGACTGAGTTTCCCTTCCGCCCCATTCTGCACTGGCATGTCCCCAAATCAGGGTGAGCTCTGCTAGAAGAGGCTGCAGTAGAAGCCATCATTCACAAGAAAACGCAGCTTGGGTCTACATCCCAATGAAAGCCAAACAATAGTGTAATGCAGCAGCGCTGGGGTGGAGAGCCCTTAAACACCGGCAGTGATAAAAATCAGAGCCCAGACAAGGAGGAGTCTGTTTTAGAGAGAATTATTTATTAGAAGATAGGAGGTGTTACATACAGATTCTGTCCTGCAAAAGTGTCCTGGTCAAGGATATGTCAGGGAGACATTTAAACCTGTTAGAGCTGGCTCTGGTCTCCATGCAGAGATACTCAAGACACAGCAGAGCTCTGCCAGACCTGGCTCTCATGCTGGGGAGAGGCCTGGCATACCACAGCATCCCTGAGCTTGTCACACCGTCTTTATCCTGCTGGAAACCCTGGCCTGTGGGCTGGAAACCAGCGGCCGGGACATCAGACGGTGCTGCAGAAGGGGCACCGTTCTTCCCTGGGGTAACCTGGAGATGTTTTCCCCAAGTAGGGAATTGTCTTCCATCGTGCCAGCGATGAACGTGGCAGAGCAAGTGGCTACGGAAATACAACCATGCTATGAGGTAGCATGAGGTAAGTTAAAACAAAAACAAAAACAAAAAAAAGAAAGAAGAAGAAGAGACCTCTGTGATACAGAGAAGAGCTCTTGCCACCCTCCCTCACCCCAAAACCAGATAAAGCAGGTAACGTCTGAGCCCCCTGCAGAGACCTCAGAGAAAGCAGCTCTGATAGGTGAGTCTCAAAAAAGGCAGCAGTTTTGCCTCAAAATAGTTGTGCTCCTAGCAGTTTTCCTCCAGTTTCATGGGTGGCCTGTTTCCTTTTGGCTTGGCAGGTAGTGCTTGTCAGCCTTTCGTAAGGTCTCTGCTCCCGTAGTGGCCCTGGACCTTTGCCTGGGGAAGCCCAGGTGAATCACAAAGCCACCGTGCCCGTTTTGCACCTCCTGAGCCAAGTCCAGGCCCATGCCATGCCACGCAGAGAGTGGGCAGCATTGGTGGAGAGGCAGGGACAAAAGAAATGGCAGGTGAAAGGCATCAGCTGTCATACTGGCAATAACAGAAGGGCCTGAGAGCAACCTTTCTGCAGATGGTTGGTGGCTCAGAGCCAGCACGAAGCTTGGTTTCATACCAAGGGCCTGGGCTTTGTCTTTATTCGAGGCATGCATCCTACTGCACTTGGGCAGGTACATGTGGCAGAGCAAAGTGGGTTGACTGGTGGCTCTAAGTTTTCTTCTTATATGGATATTTTTCCAACATCTAGCAGGCTTCTTGAATGACCCAAAGTCATCTGTTTAATGGTATAAACAATGGGTGCTGAAGGAGGAGAACAGATAAATATTCTAGAGTCTAACTAACTCCTAAATCTGTCTGCTGGAGCCACATTTCTGTCTACCCAAGGGACTTTGCTGGCTGGGTCAGAATGTCACCTTCACTTCATTGTCTGCAAAGGCACATTTTACTGTATTTCTCCTTATTAAATCTCAGTCTATGGTTCCAGAGACTACTTGTAAAAATCTGGGCATAATCCACCACTTTGCCCGTAGTGTATATGAGCATTTGTGTTCTATCAGGACACTAACAAAGGTTTCTCCTTTCAGTCTACAATATTCTCAAGGAAAAAATAAAGTTGGAACAGGTTTGTCAGAAATTTGACATAATTATTAGAAACAGTTGCTTATGGCTCGTCTATCGTCATATCTCTCTTGTCATCTTTAACCCAAGAGCAGGCTTTACTAGCCTGATATATTAGAAACCTTTGAAACTGTAGTCCTCTGTAGGGACAATTTGTGGGATGAGCATTTTTCTTTCACTGCAGCTGACCTTCAATGTTGGTGATACTGGGGATGGGGAATTACAAGGCTGCAGCTATAAAGCAAAGCTGCAGACCTCCGGTTATCTTTAGGATAATAAATGCTCAGCAATGAACAATGTGTCTAACTAGCTTTGGCACAAAGATGCCTACTTTTAATTAGGTGTTACATTCCTAAGGCACTCGAAACATGCACCCCAACGAGTCTGATGAAATTGATTGGGAGGGTTAAGAAAAATGTTCCATGAAAGTAAAGCACACTTAGATGAAGAGAACAGACGCTCCAGACCAACTGAGGTATCAAAACCCCTGGAACAATCACACGAAACATCTTCCAACTTCTAATGACTTTCATGACACTGGTTGTGCTCCCTCACCTTCCTCACGCTTCAGCAAGGTCGATACGAGGCCCACTGCAGACCACCATGATGGTGAGGAGGGCAACAGCCTGCTCCAACAGAGGAGCTTAGCTTTGTGTATTATTTGGCAGGAAACAACAGATTTGGGGGTTTGATGTGAAACAATCTCCTTCCCTCCTCTCTCAGCCCTAACATTCATAAAAAAAACCAAACTAACAACAAAAAACCCTATTGTTCCAGCTTGTTCAAGAGAGAAGGAGATAGACTAGACAGCAGAGTATCTGCTTTTCATGTCAGGCTAATATTTATAGGCAGCTTTTTGCCTCCATTTCCATTATTCCCTTCTTTAGCCACCCATGATGAGAACCTGCTCCTCCTAGGTCTTATTGAAACACCTTGATGAGTGAAGTTCACCTGTCAGAGCTGTCTGGGGGTTACAGGAAGGTTCTCATTGATCTTTTTGGAGAGAAAAGTTAGGAGAGAAGGACATTTTCTCTCCAGAACATGTGCAGAAAGGCAGGAGGCATGGTAGCCCATTTCCTCAAGACCAGGCAAAGCTGACCCCTGATGTGTGCCTGCTCAGCAAACTCTGAGCATCCTCAAGGTGCCATCCTGGCATGAGCAGTGCTTGACTTACCAGACCTTGCTGGGTCCCCCTGTCCCGAGGGCTCTGGGGAGGTGTGCTGCGAGGTAGCGCTACGCGGCTGCACTAAGGAAGCCTAGCAAGGAGAACAGACACGGAGGAGCTGGAGAAGCTCAGAGCAGAGGAGGGTAATTCACTGGGGCTCCAACAGCTTGCAGCAGAGGGGTCGTTGCCAAGACTTTGTGGCACTTAATAGTCACTGTGTTTTGAGTATCTCAGCTGGGCATGTAAGACCAGTTCTAACAATATCCAAAAGGAAGAGTATTTTGTCATTCACATAGAGTACGGCGTCACAAGGGAATAACTTGTTACATAGAAAGATTTTGAACATTAATTACAGTATCTTTTATAATTTTATAATTTAACTGCCAACCCTTTCCCTTGAAATTAATCATTGATGTACGTCATAGAATCAAACAAGCTTTTTTAAAAAGTACATCTTAATATAAATAGTTTATTCAGTGCATGGTTGTGTATACAACAAATAATAAACAACTCTTTTGTACGAGGCAGAAAGCTGCCTGTACAGAACTATGTCAGTTTTGGAGCACAGAATCCAACGATGATTAATGCACAAAATCTTACACATCATGCAACTCTATGCCAATATTCCAACTTTCTCCCATGCAACAGACATGATGACCTAAATGGAAACCTAACTACATTTTTTAAACAATTGTTTCCAATAGCATGTATAAGTATATGTTGTTTAGGGGTAACCTGTCCTAACGCTTCCTCCTACACAATATTCACGTGCCCGTTACAGTGAAAGAAGGACTTTTACAAATAAGACGTTTCTTATAAAAAATTAAGTCACCTTAATTCCACAGTTTCTGTCTTTAGAAAAGAAGCCACAACAATAGTTTAACATGACGCACAAAATGGAATTAAGAGAAATCTACACTGGAGGATAATTTTATCCCTTTCTGTCAACTTCCACTTGGGATAACAAAACAATTCAATTCCTACAGACTGGGGTTAGCACAAGAACTTTACCAGAAACTACAAATCTATAAAAATTTATATTTCATTGTGTTTAAAACCACAAGAACACTGTTTGCTTGAGCCTGAGACACCATCTCTCAGTTCCAACCCTGAATTTTTAATTATTTTTTGAAAGACATCGCTTTAAAGACCCATTGGAGTTCAGAAATCAAAAAGTTGCACTATTCCAAATTAAAGGATACATTTTTTTTTTTTTATCAAGCCTTAGATAAAAAACGGTAAGCCAAGGAAACAACAGAGTTTACATATTTGTTTTTTCTTTGCCCCTATAAAACATATAAGCATTAAAATTTCCTTTGAAGAGCAAAAGTGGTCTTTTTCTTAGTTGGAAAGCAAATTCTTATCAGCAGTGAATGCTGTGAAATGTTTTTGTTTCGTATTCCACAAAGCATAGGAGAGAGAGAGAAAGAGAGAGAGAAAAAGAGAGAGAGAGAAAGAGCTGGACATTTCTTCTCCGAGATTTATTCCGCAGTTATGTTTGCTGGCTATCCAAGTGCCTTGTGATATGCACAAGCATATTCTACATTATTGGGGTATATCCTTTGACAACCAGTAGATCTAATGGCTGATAAACAAGTGACCTATGCAAGTTCGGTGGCTTGTCCTGGGCAATTGAACGTTTGGATGAAAGACTGCTAGTAAGAATTCAACTGCATCCAGAGGTAAGGTTCTGTTTAGAGAGCACTTGGCTTGCCTTAACCTGGCTACGTTGACTCGTTTTGGCTCATGGATTTACCCCCATTTAGCACTCCTGAAACACTTCTGCTCTTTGTTGGGGTCCCACTTCCAGATCTTGAGAACTCTGTGAGATCGTGGAGAGAAGGCTCTTTGTACATGGCCACTGCAGAGCGAAAAAGAGGCAGCACATCAGTATGCGTTACAGTAACTTGGTGCAACGACCAGCGACAAAACGTCTGGATGTTTCATTCAGCGATAAGCAACATAAGGAGTGAATTAAAGACACATAGTACGGAGACTTCTTCCATTTGAAACACTTCCTAAGAAATTCCAAGCTCTTTTTCAAGGGAATGACATTTTAGAGAGGATAAAAAAAACACAGCTCCCTCTCCTCCCAATTAAATCACACACCTACCCTCTGCACTTTCAAAGCTCTGCAAGATAGATGTGAGCCGACATAAATCAGCATTTCCTTACTAATGGTGAAATAGCACTGCTGACAGCTGTGATTTGACCCATTACTTGTGTATGCAGACCAAGCTGGAGGGTGTGAAAATGGATTTTCAGTCTTCTGTTTCCTTTGTGTTCACACACATAAGTGAGGCTCAACCCCAACATCAGTTGTCTAAAACCTGCTCCTAAATGGAGACTTCCAAGCAAGACCAGCATCCACCCAGGGCTATGCACCTTTGAAATATCCTCTCTGATTTCAGAATGACACTGCCTTAAAATGTTTCTTAACAGCATAACCCAGAAGTAAAGAGCTTCATTTCTCTTGAGGGAGGAGCATATGGAAGATAGTACTTCTGGAGAAATGGAAGCATTGGACAAAGAGGGATCCAAGTCAAAGCACAGCGCTGACTCAGGTGCTTCAGTAAATGGGGATGGCTCCAGGTCCTGGCATTAATAAACAGCAGGATATGTATGCCACATGCATTATTACCTTTAATGTCACATGCTGATGCCACATTAACTGTGGTTAAACAAGCACCATGCATTAGCTTTGTCCCAGGCAAAAATAGACAAACAAGATCAACAAGATGTACAGCAGGTCACTAATGGGCTGTGAGCAGATGTTTGGGCAGTTCTAGGTAAAGCTGTCATTAAGTTTAACAGAGACACTGTGGACTTTGGGCACAAAGAAACTAATACACATAACTAGTTAGATGAGAGAAAGGAAGAAATGTAGAGAAACATTAGAAAAAAGCAGGTTACATTAAGAGTGTGTTAGTGAATATTGTACTCATCTTATAGCTAGCTGTCCCCTTCAAATATGCATGCACAGCAATTAAACACCTCTGACAGTATAAAGACAGTTCAGATAGATGGAACAAAGCCAAGAAATTACCTTTTAATGGTTTTGGAAGAAAGTGTGCTGCAGGTTTATTTTTCTTCACGTGGTTTCCTTTCATTATTTCTCCTTCCTTGTTAAGACCTAAATACCAACCCCGTCCGGACTGCTGCTGTCTATAGATCATTGAAGAATACGTTACATAGTAGTTTTCAAATACTGATTCTTTGAACTTGCATTCAGGTGTAAAATGTTCCTGTAAGAAAGGAAGAGATCAATATGTGCAATGCAGGGTCTCCCACCAGTTAATGCAAAAGCATCCAATATTCATTGCTTTTCCGACAGTTAGAAGGCATACCTCTCGCCCTCCACTATCTAGTTTGGAACACTGGCCCTAAAAGTACTAACAAAAGAGTAACACAATTTGAAATCCATGCAATGACACCACGAGCAGCTCAAAGTAGCATAATAAAATCTTTTTGAACAGTGAGTAAAAAGTCGAAGTGAAGAATTATTGATTGATGCAAGCAATGGCTATCAGGCATCACGGCCCTGATGGCAGCCCCGTGGGACTAGCTGCGGTCCAGACTCGCAGGCGAGAAGCAAGGCCATGTAATGCCTTTGTGCATTAACTGCTGGCCTTAACTGCTTAGGAGGGAAGTGCAACAAAAATTCAAAGCCAGGATGTGATGAGTAAATGGCCTTTTACTAACCTAGCAATATTAAGTTAGCTTGTAGCAGCTGCCTCTTTGCTCTAACCTTTGCTCTTTGCCCAGTGTACCATCTGCTGTCAGGCAGGCATCAGCCTCAGCTCTGGGACTGGCAAGAGTTAAATGGCACTGCACTTGAAAGCATGTAGGATCAGGCTTTGGTCTTCATGTTGAATTACACTGCTTCTTCTGAGGAGATGGCGTTGAGCTAACAGTTAAACTAAAGAGCAGCAAACCAGGAGTGAGCCTTGTTCCTCCTGCTTTCGCTGGGCAATAGCTGTGACTGAGTCAGTACCTCTTGGCACTATTACCCAGGTTCAGACAAGGATGCAGGCATGAAACACAGGATGGATCTAAGACCAAAAAGCCAGCCCTGACAGAACCACTCAGCTGCCTCCTGAGGTCTCTGGGTGCTGCACGCTTTTTAGCAGTACCAGTTTTGAGGAGGTCTCAGCTATCGACCTCTAAAAGCCCATAAAATACAAAGGACAAAGGGCTCGGTCTGGTGGTGCAGATGTTACTATCCCAGTCCTACCTATCACTGTGCCACGCAGCCAGCAGCACTTTGCTGGTCCTTCCTTGTGCAGTCAGCCAGCTTCTGCAGAGCTGTCCTTGTGCTCAAGTACCCGGCAGCAGCACAAGAACAAGGAAGAAAAATTGTGCCTGCATAATGATTGTAATTTTGATTTTAAAAAAATCACAGGAAATTAAATGTCTCAGGAGCTTAAGATGTTCTTATCTTGTTTCTGAAATATTCTTGCATGAGCAAAAGATGGTATTTATATAAAAAAGTACATTTTCTGCACATCTTTTCACAATTTGTCTTCTCATAGGCGAAAGAAAAAACCTCCCCATCCTCTGATTGGCATTTGCTTCAACAAAGAATGAGAAGTAAGCAATTTTCTTCCTTTTTCCTTCAAACTAATTGGCTGTTATTTAGTTAATAGACGATTGGTTTCAATCGCTGTCAAACGGAGACAGTCTCTGTATTTTTGCAACATTTCTAAAGAAAAGCCTTCTACGAGTGCACCCTGCCCAGCGCTAGCCACGGTAACAAAGACTATTGCCAGCGTATCATCCAATTAGCCGCAAAATAGAAAACTACAGTGCTCCCAACGGATGATTACGGTTTATGTACAGTCATTTGGAGCTGTTTCGGGTACAAAAGGCCTGCTTGTGTGCAGCGGCAGAGGGGCAGATTGCAAACAGAACCACGACGTTTACTCCAGCCCTCTTAGGAAGCAAATTAACCTCAGTATGAGCAGCAGGAGCCAAGAGTCCCTTGAAGCAGAGCGGGGAGAGAGAAATAAAGACGCCAAAATATCCCTTCACTCCTGATTTCTCCCTCGGCTTTGAGGTTTGTGCTGACACACCATGGTGGAACTCACTGTGAGCGAGCTTGTAGTGGTGCCCATGCACAGCTGGACTCTGCCTGCTTGCGCCCACCAACCCAACGGGCATCTCCAGGAGCAGCACGGGCAGCCATCCCTCCCTGCAGCACCCCACGATTCAGCAGTAACAACCACGGCTGTGATATCTCATGACAAACAGTGGGGTGCAGAAACAGACACCTCTCAATAACATGCTCAGTTACCAGGTGAAATCCCCTCCAATTTTACCAGCACTGCAGCAGACCAACTCATTCACCCAACTGCCTCGGCACAAGATCACGCTCCTTCGTCTTGACTGACATCTCCTTAATTCCTAGAATACAGCTGTAGCATCAGAAAGTTCCTGCACAGTGCAAAAGGCTTGCTCCTTGCCAAATAACTCTGATCCCACATGGGTGCTCTGCTTGCACCTAATTACCATGCAGCTGCTTACACTTTGCAAGTGTTTGTTCCCACCCATCACTTGCCTTTAGTTTAACGCAAGGCGTGCCTTTCCTAATCATGAAGAAAAGAGTAGGGAAGGGGAACTGCAGAAGGAAGCTTTTATTAAGGAAAACTAGTGGATGTGCTCCTGATCTGGAGGTATTGCAATTAAAACCCACAGTTCTGAGCTTGGAAAGTGTGTGTGCCAGCCCAACTGGGTATGGACAGAGCTTCTATCAGCACATCAGTTCCGTTCTGTGGGCAAGTCCCTCTTTGCAATGAAAATAATCTAAATGAGTTCTGAGGCTTCAAGTGTGATGGATGTTGCTACACAAAACAGATGAGAAAACAGGTTTTTGTGTGAAACAGTATTTCAGTCTCAGCTTACCTCAGCAGTCAGAGATGATGGCACCTACACAACAGCAAACTGAACTCATCCAAGCCCCTCACACATGCATGCTTAACATGAATGAATGAATGAATGAATGAATAAAAGCTAAAGAAGGTGCTGGATTCGCTGTAGTCGTGACTCAGCCATGCTTAAGTAAGGAGCAGAAGGATGAACTGTCAGAAGCTGCTTCTTGGTTTTGAGTTGATCAGCTGAAGTACTGAAATGTTCCTGTGTGAATAGATCTGCAGCTGCATTAGATATGTGAAAATAATTTAAAAAGGGAATAATTTGGTGTGTGATAATATAGTAAAAAGGTGTTGTAGCATGCATTTACAGTGGCTGCATTTCCAGGCAGCTGCCTAGAGTACATCTAAAAAACCCAGTCTCTTCCATACAGATACTGTGTTACAGGTCTACCAAAGCTGAAAGCTAAAATAAAGTAAGAGCAAACCTGGCATTCTTCCTGCTCTCATTGTGCAAAAGCTATGCTTCAGGCCAAATACCATCCAAATTATCAGCCATCACACCCACCTACACTGCAGGACCGAATATTAATTGTTATGGCCCCAAAATAATTGTAATGCAGGAATTCAGACTCCCCATCGACAGGATGTGGCGAACCTGCTTCAAAGAAAGATACTTATGGTTTGCCAGGCTCCACTGTACTATAGAAGCCTTCTCAGGATGGCTGCAGACACAGCACACATAAAGAGAGCCAAGATGCTTGCTCTCTGCTATTTATTGCATATTGCATTAACATCATGGATACCGTCAGCAGGAACATGACCAAATGCTTTACACAGCAGTAACTTTAAGCCATTAGGTCCATACTGGGTTTGTTAAATTTCTGTATACCTCTACAGGTTGAATGTTGTACAGCTACCAATGGCTGCTGAGCAGAACAATCAGAAGTATTTGCTGAGATAGATTTAGTGATAGGGGCATGAAAAAAAAAAAATCACCTTTGAAAAGTATTTGGGAAAAGTACTGGGTGCATGGAAAACTTGGAAAATGTTCTTACATATTGAGCATACAACTACGTTCCTTGCAATCAATGGCTTTGCTTATGGGTTTTAGTCTCTATTTTCTCCACCTAATGAAAATTGGATTTTTTTTCCTCTATATCCTGATTTCTTTCAGGACTATAATGTAGCCCAAGATTCCATTCTATAATCATGAATTTTTGAAGGAACCTCTTTAAGGCTCCAGAGTAGTGATTTTCTGCACCAGTGAGCCAGCCTTTTTTTAATTAACAGAGATTGATTTTCTCCATCTTGGCATGTGAAGTTCCAGGGTGTATCCTCTGGATCTTCACCTGAAACATGCAGTGGTATCAACAGCACAAGATATGAATACTTCGAATTTTAGGTTATCAGAAATGACAGCATTTAGATCACCAGCGTGAGAACATTCTGTTACTTTGTGAAGTCACCAAAATCTGTTTGCAATAGAGATGGAAACTTATAGTTACCTTGAAATAATTTATTCCGGATCAGATATATTACAGTTCCCACAGAAAGGATGCAATGCCATGATATTGACGATTTTGCTTAGATTTACCTGTTGTGAGGACTCCTTGTGATTTAAAGGGGAGCAACTCACAATGTATAAATATGTACAGGTCTTGTAGGGCTGATTAGGAAGTCTGCAATCCTAGCCATATACAGCAGTCCATGTGACCATCCAGGGAAGAAAAATTCAAACTTATACAGAAAAGATGTACTAAATTCTTTCCTTAGGAAACCTACTTCCTGATAGGAAAGACATGAAGGCACAATTTACCTAGAAGGTCATCCCAAACAAGTCCATTGCATGGAATTGTCTGGGATATTGTACTAAGCAGGAATTTATGAAGTGAAGCGCAAAAACTCAGCGGTATATAAATTTATTTAGGGCAAAGCTTCCAGAAAGAATAAAGTGGAGCCCAAGAAAGCAGCTGGATATCCAGCATCTCCAGAGTGAGACTTCATGTGTCACTAGGTATCCTCCGAATCTATGAGGAAAACACTGAAAAGTTCCTGTAATTACTCCCTTGACATTGTTCCTATGCACAGCAAATCAAAGGCACAAACTTAGGGAAAAATGCACACAGTGAATTGAAGCAGAAAACATGTTAATCATAATAACAGAGATTCACAGGCTGAAGTTTTGTTCATTGCTCTTTTCTAGTCCTATCAGTGACTCAGTTGTGAAAACCTCTCCAAGCCATCTTTGCCCAGATTTTTAAATAGCATTCAGGCACATCAACACACACCTATTTAAAGCGTGGTGCATCACCACGCAGCACGCTCTGCCCAGGCAATGGATGTACTGCCTGATGACCCCAGGGAAAAGACTCAATGACTGTAAAGAGAGCTGAAATTTAATTGAGATAGGAACTATGCTTGATCATGTTATTGTTCCTGTTTTTTCGTGACACTCCATTTCTACAGCTGTGTTGACTAACCAAAGCTCTCCTTAGTTGGGGCAAGAGACCTAACGCACAGTACGTACATACAGAAAAAAGTCACTCTTCTGAGTACTGCAGAGGAAATTAATCTCATTAAAGAAATTCTACAATGAGTTTTAAATATTCTGTGAGAAGTCCAGGAGAACACCTCACAGATGTCATGCACAAGTCCCATTCCAAATCCAGCCACAAAGTTATGAGGCATGATTTACTTGGTATGAAGAAGAAAGACAGAAGATCCACTTTGCCCCCCGATGCTTTTCTGCACCAGTGCTGAGCAGTGCTGAACGTGTGCACCCCTAGCAATCCTGGAAGCACGGTACAGGGAAATCTCTGCAGTGTCCTGAATGGTCAAGTCCTTTATAAATATTTTAATACCTTCTAGTGCTCGCATTTGCCCTTTTAAAATTTCTTTGGCTTTAGGGCACCCAACTTTCCAGTCCTAGTTAAAACCGGTGAAATTCTAGTAAGGCAGAAAGAAGAAACTAGTCTCTGAACACTGCCTGTTCACTAAGCTGTAAGTGTCCATCAGGTAATCTGAGGGCTGTAAACCAGACTATCAGAGAACAGCAACATCTGTGATAAAGCCCTGTTATTACCTAGGAGATGTTTTTTCACCATATTTAGTTTTTATCGCTTCACACATACAGTAGCCCTGTTACTGCTTCAAAACCTGTAAAAAAAAAAGTCTCTATATACATCTGTATTTAAGCCTTTTTAGAGAGAGAACTTCTTTATTGGCATAAACATGGGTTTGGGGTTAAAACAACAACGACAACAACAACAAAATAATAATAATTTTCTAAATGTGTAGCCGAAGGCTTTATTGCATGACAAATCCCATGAGTAATGGACTGCACTGCCATGTTTGGTCAAGGACTGGTGACCACCACTATAGCCTCTGGATAAGATAATCCCCAGTTACTAAAAAAAGGGAGATGGAAGTATCCTGCAAGTTCTCCCTATCCTTCCACATTCTGATCTCATAGTCTTCTCTGGCTATGTGCCACTGACCACCTCTGGACAGTGAACTTGCTGGACCTTGGATGTGATCTGCTGCAGCTTTTCTGAACCCCCTCCCAGTGAGCCAAGCAGATGAACTAAACCTTCCCAGCTGACCCAGGCACCACGAGCTGCCCTCCCAGCAGGGCAGCTAAAAAGCAAGAGCTGCCTCAACCCATGACCTGCACAGTGGGTACTGAAAATAAGGATGTTGGAAAAGATGTGCTGCCCGAAAACATGCTAGGAAAGATCTCACCTGCTTAACCTGGATAAGAAATTAAGTTTTCCTACATCACTGAAGGCAGCTGAAGCAAGAAACTATCTCTACATAGTGCCTAGGCAGCGGTACTCAGTGTATAAAGACTGGGAGCCCACTGAGGCAGGCAGTTCATTTCAGCAGACCTGGGGCTGTGCCAACGGGTGAGTCCTGCTCCCGTTCAAAGCTGGAGCAGAACTCCCTTTTCCTCTCAATGGGCTCAAGGTTTTCCCCAGAGCACCCAGTCCTTCTCATTCTCCTGAGCTCATTATCTTTGTTTCTTGTCACGATGGTTTCCACAAGTGAAGTAAGCACTGCAGAAAACATATTTAAAATGTGTCTGTTGTTGTTTTTTATCATAAGCAAACTTCTTGTCTTTTTTTTTTTTTTTAATGCTTTATTCTCTGTGCTTTTAATTTCGGAAAACAGCACATAAAATTACCCAGTGTGCCTCTTCTGTGCCATTCATTACCTCACAGCTCTCTATCATGTCTCTGCTTATTCATCTCTTGTCTTAACTAAGCGGACCTAATCTTTTTAAATCTTTCCTCATATGAAAGGTTCTCTGTGCCTCTAATCATTTTCATTACCCTTCACTGAATTCTTTCAATTTTTTCCCTCTATCATTTCCAGAACTGAAGCACAACATTTAAAAAGAGGCTGTACCACTGAGTTGTATAACGGAGGTAAGATATTTTCAGTCATTTGTCTTATGACAAAGTAAAATGGTCTTTGCTGTTCAGCCTCACTATTGTGCATTCATACAAAAGTTCTCTATCTTTTCAGTTGTGTCTCTGATAAATACAGTCCAATTTTATGGTATTTCTGACCTTCTGATCCATCGGTGTACCCAAGCTTAAAAATTAAAGGAACAGTGACGGAAGCAAAAGGCAGATAGGACAGCTTTTTTTCCCCAGAAGTAGAGCAGAAAGCCCCAAAGATGCTAAGCAACCTATTTTATAACACAGCCATTATTACACAGATAACCTGCCAGCCATTGCAATCAGATTTCTAGCAGTTATAATTGACATCAAATGCTGGTATTGTCAAATCTCTCTGACACAGCTGTTGTGCAGTGTCCTCTGCTTAAGTGTGTCAGGCACTATTAAAAAAAAAAAAAAGTCCAAGTTGAAAATCTCCTTTTAAAGTACAGGGACCGTGTTCTGCTTTCAGCTGAAGACAGCCCCGCATCCCATTTGTTTTAATGGCCAAGCCCAGAGCCCATTGCCATTTGCTGAACATGGCCAGTGACCTGAGCTGTGGAAGGTGAGCACTAAGAGAAGGCCGGGCCTCAGGAGACACCACAACTGCCATGTTTTGAGTCAGCTGCTTGTGGTTTGCTCCTCTGAGCTTCTGAGCTGCTAATTGCCTGCCAGCATTCCCTTTGGGTTTGCATATCACCACCAGGACATGGGGACAGAAAAACAGTGCAAAGGCTGGTGTCATCCATGCAGCAGCAACAAGCTGCAGCAAGGATGCACTGAGGAAAAAAAGCCTCTCCATCAGGCAGAAGACGTGGCGTGAAGAGACATCGCTCTGTAACAGCCCAGCCATCTGCAAGCTGGCAGGAACAGCTGAGAAAGAAAACACGTCCCTGTCCCAGTAGTCCTTTTACACAATCACTCTTGTATTCATCTACATGATTGCTGCCACTGGGGAATCCCACACTGCTGCTGGGGCTGCAGAGCGCAGGGCAGCAGCCGCGGGTTAATCTGCTCCTAGAACAAGGTGACTTGGCTGGCATTTGTTGAAACATCACCTGGGAGCACGGGGCAAGAAGGGCAGCACGACCTTTCTGCTGCCACATCGAGTACCTGGGCCATACCATTCCGAAGCACTGGTTTCAGTTATATGGGATATGAGGAGCTTCAGGGAACAGACAGCCTGGGATGGGATTCAGCAGGCAGCAGCAACCACACCGGGGTACCTTGGCCTCAGCTGAACATATGGGTAGCGATGCTGTACCACCAAACACTGCCCTGACACTCACATCTGCCAGTTAATTAGAAGAGTGTGGGATTTATTGCTCTAGCCTAGATACAGGACATTGGCCCCCGGGTAAGGAGATGGAAGAGATCTCCTTCAGACTGTCACCCATGAATTCATGGAGATTTATCTGAGAGTGCTGAAGAAACAACAATCTAATCAGTGTTTGCAGCAGGCTCTAAATCTGTTTGTTTAATTACAAGCAGGGACATGACCCTTTTAGCAGTGGATGCTCCTTGAATTCTGTGGGAAAAGGGAAAGAACTGAAAGATTTCCCTTTTGCAGGGGCAGGGCAGCTGAGCAAGCAACAGTCAGAACAAGTGCTACAGTCCTTTCCCTGCCGATAGCTGACAATGGGGAATGCTGCTTCTGTGGCAGCCTGCAAGCGGGCTGACAGCCTTTCTGTACAGCCGCTGGGCAGATCAGTGTGGGAGCGATCCCCACGTCCTCTGCTGCTCTGGTGAAGAGCCATCCTGGGCTTCTGACGAGACACTCGTTGGGGCAGAGCTCATCCCTCGACAGGCTGGGCCGGCCGTGCTGCCAAGCTCAGCCTCAGCTGGGAGCCCTCCATGCCGCCACCCTCGCTGACACTGAAGAAAAAAGATGGGAGCTGCCCCCAGGAAGCACCTGGGGATGGAGTCTGCTAAGCGAGCTCTTTTTCTGCACACCAGAAATTGCCTCTGCTCACTGCCTGCGAGAAGCTGTGAGCGGAAGATAAATAACAGCACAAACTGCAGGAGAAGAAATAACGCCACATTACATCAAACAGGTCCTTGCTTCGCTGTCAGCTCAGAGTCTGTTCTGCACAAAAGGACAGCCTTGCCATTTGGCCTGTATCTTTTATTAATGTGGATGCATATTTATGGCACTCCGGGTTAGCCGATCCTTCGGAGGTCAATACCATCCTTTTAGGCTGCAGTTCTCAGCAAAGGAATTTAGTCCTGTCTGCTGCTGTGTGCAGCCAGCAGTGCTCTCAGGTGGCTGCCTGGAGGGGCCTCACCTGCACCAGCATTGCCAAACTTTGGAATTATAAAGCTCTGCAAAGTACCGAAAGCAGTGTAGTCTTTAGGCTGGCACTACGTACTGAAACTAGTATTAATATCAAGCCAACAGGCCTATTACTTGCATTTTTATTCTGCAAAGTGCTACACTGCAAGCTTCATTTTAACCACAGCTAATGTCAGTACAGGGGAAGTTTAGCACATCATTACACTGAACAAAACCAGTGACTCTTTCAGGACCTGATCCAAAACATAACATGACCAAAGAAAATGTGGAGTATGACCCAGGGAAACGCTACCCATGACCTTACTGCCTTTTGGATAACATGTTCATGTTCTCTGTTAATAAACATACACACCCTGATTTAAGAATCACTGTTATTTGATATTTGTCACTATTGTTTCAGCTCACTTGCTTACATTACACACAAGTAATAAAAAACTAAGCTTAATAAAACTGGGAATGTCTCAGGTTAAAGCAGTTGGTTGGCTCTACCCTGACCAAAGCAGCATCTCTGTATGACCAAATGGTAATGAGACCTTTGCAAATGAGCTTGATTTACTGCAATACATTTATTCATGAATGCCATGGATGGATCTTTTTCAAACCTCGGTAGTTTGACAGTGCCAGGGCATTACTGGCAGCCAAACCCTGCTCCTTGATATACAGCCACGATGCTCTTTGGAATTCCTCCACCCTCTCGGCTGCCTAGATTATGTTATTGAACATACGCTGCTAAGAGGATCTCAGAGGGATGTTCATATTAGATGGCAGGCTAATTGTGGGATTTGAGAGATTTCAGATGGTAAAAACTTTCAAAAACCAGATTATCAAGGATTATGCAAGGAAGATGAGATGTAAGGCTGACCTTTTATTTAAGAGCTGATGCTGACTGTGAGAAAACATTTGTTTCAGCAGGTGAGAACCCCACCCAGGAAGGGATAATTACGCAGAAAACAGACTGAATTTCTCTCTGTAGATAACATATATGCTTCCCTTAAAAGCAACACTTTGAGGGGCAGATTAATGGAAATTTATGTTGAGGAGTTTTCCAGCACACTACACATGAAAAACTGCAGCAGAGCCCAACCTCTTCTGCAACAGGCACAGGTAGCAGAAGCACACACGTCTGTCTGTAATTCGGGGAAAGCATGCATTAGCATTTAAAAGACTGCACTGCTCTAACAAGCAAGCTGGCACCACATTGCTCCAGAAATGGGAGGCTTCATGCCACAGTCAGCGCTTGGAGCACAGTGGTCTCGGCAAGGGCTGGCTGCGTCCCTAGGAATGCAGCCAACCTCCACCTCCAGCAGAACCTCAGGAAGAAGCCCAGGCTTTGCCCTAGGGAAATGCCCCTGCAGACACCAGACAGGCCCACAGAGGTGCCTCCAAATCAAGGTTTTGGGGTTTTATAGTTGTTACTCCTAACCAGGGGCACTCAGCATGCCACCTAATGCAGAAAGAAACATTTCAAGTGCCTCACTTCATGATATGGCTATACCATTATCAGCTAGAGACCAGGCTGAATGATACATGTCCTCTTAATAGTCCTCAGTGAAGTTTAGAATGTATGCCTTTTTTTTAGCAGTGTTTTGTGGGAAGCTTTCTCTAAAACAAATGCACGGTCTAATAGGAGCTCCTGTCTTTCCAAGAGGCAGCCTGAGCCAGAGCACAGAGATAAGCTTAGAAAGCTCTGCTTTCCTTCTCTCTCCCATGCGGTGACACAGGCTGTGCAAGGGTCTGCCATTTGGTTATTTTATGTCTTGCTCCCTGCTGCCCCTGGGCTGTGTCACTGATTACTCTGGAGCCAGACTTTTGGGAGACACAGGGCTGCTGAGCAGTGGAGACATGGGGCCCTGGTAAAGCACTTGCAAGGGTAATTTAAACTTGGAAGGTACCCAGATGTCTCAGGGAGGGGTGCAATTTAAAACCCTAACCTAAGATAGCCTGCACTACGGTCGCAGATTTCTGGGAAATCAGCATGGAACAGTTGCTCCACGATCCAAGCCCTGCAGACCTTTGTGTTACAGCATTTCGAGAGGCAAGCTGTTGCCATTCTGAATTATCTCACAGAGAAAAAAAAAGTGATGCAGCAAAACAGTAAGTGCAAACTGTGACTAAGTGAGCACTCCGGCTCACAGAGCGGCTGCACACTCACAGAGCTGTACCAGCAAGTCTCTCAGACTTCCTGAGAATTTGAGTCAAGAAACATTTAGCATCTCAATCCCGATTTCTTCTGACAGTGCTACCTGTTGAACAGACAGGGAGCTCTCTGACAAAACACAGAACGGCTCTAGTGCAGAGAAACCATCGTTCCTCAATCATGCAGAAAGCTGAATGATGCAAGCATCTTAATGCTAAAAACAAACCTTATATCTCTGCTACAGAAAGTCCTTTTACGCACAGTTAGAATTTTCTAACTCAAAACTAGCAGGTGCTGTGCTTTGTACTGTGAGGAGGAACCTGAAAAACAAGTCCAAAGCTTCTGAAAACTACCAACATTTCTCCTTGAGAATCTAAACTGCCTTGGATCAGTTCTGCTTCTGAAATTTGGTTGTGTGTTTCCAAGTCAGCAAATAAAAGCTGGCTGCAGCCAGCCAGAGAGCAGAGAGGAAAGCCCACTCTGCAACTGAAAGCACAAAGGTGAGCTTGTCCATCAGAAAAGGTGATCGTCTCTCAATTTACCCGCTGGCTGATCTTCCATTTCACTGTCTAGGGCTACCCTTTGCTACTCTAACATAACAAGCTGTTGCAGAGCATTTCTTACAGAGCAACGAGCATGTGAGCAACCCAAGCTTGTGAACAGTCCAGCTTTCTCAAGGACATTCCTGCACAACAAGATAAGGAAATCATATTTTGGAAACAACTTCAAGATGCCACAAAGGACTTCACTGAAGAACAGGGTTGGTCAGTTAGGCACCAATCAAATATGGTAGCTAGGGGGCGAACTTTCAAAGCACTCAATTGTAAGTGAGCACTTTACCTTTGTAGACCGCGTGGTCACTTCGGGGGATATATAATCACAATAAACGGCTTTTGGCTTTTGCTTTTTGCTGCCTTTTACCTGTGAATGCCTTGCTGTTTGATCTCCCATAATTGGCTCCCAACGTGGGGCAATAGCAAGCAGCAAAAAAGGGCTGAGGGAAGAAGGCACAGCAGGGCAAGGATTCAGGGGAAACACTGGCAAATCCAGTCTGCTGAAGTCTGCACAGGGAGTGTGCTGGCGAGTTCAGAAATGTCTGTGGAGTCTTTCTCCAGAGTCATCTTTGGACTCTGAGGATTTTGTGGCTAAACCCGTGATGACCAAATGGGGTATTAATTTCCATTTAAATTCTACCACTGAAATAAAATAAAACTATCACTGAAATAAATGGGATTCATCTGTCTGAATATCCCTGAGGATCTGAGCCTGAATCTGGACCTGCATGTGGGAGCCCAAGCTCTGATTTATCTCATCTACCTCCAGGCACTTAAAAGCAACACCAAAGTTAGGAGCTGGGACCGCCTAGGATTTTTCTGCCCTTAGTGAACACAGTTGGGATAAATTGTCCCTGAGGGGGATAAGGGAGCATGCATCTTCTGTGTTTGACTCCTGCACCATGGACTCCGCTCTGTTAAAGCATTTGCTAAGTGAGTTCGTTACACAGAGTAGAAGAGAATTTCAGTCTGCTCTCTTCCAAGCCAGGGAAGCTTGCCCCAGATCAGCCCTTGGCATCAGCAGCCTGACTACTGAAATGGAAAGAAATTACCTTGGGTACATCCAAGCTACAGTTTTCACTTTGCAATATTTACAGGGATTTCTCTCTCCTTCCCTGGAAGAGCCCCCAAACATTACAATCTTATTTTGGCAAAGCTCCCAATGAAATGAAACACGACTTTGCCTGAGTTAGCCCTCCAGGACTGAGCTTTGAATTATTAAAAGAGAATGATATGTAAGAATTTATGTCAATTTTCAAAACAGCCCAGCAAAGGTAGAGAAAAACCCTTCTTTGAGTCTAGTAGAAGGTATGTGGTTGAACTCCCAGTCTGCTTTGAAATCTCAACACTAGCTTTTTAGTGAGACACAGTGCCTTTTAAACCTCATATTTTAATCATCATACTTCTGTACAATGCAGAGCTCTTGCTTTGCTGCTATGGTTCAAATACAACCTTCCCCATTATGAGCTTTACAGTGTAAGCGAGCCCCTTGTATCACAAGCTGACGACATTCTCCTGGCAGGGAAGCCAGAGGCGTGCTCCTTTCCCTCCTATTGCAAAATAATCTGCTGTAGGAACAGGCGAACGTAACTTCCCAGAGCGACAGGTCGATATCCCTGCTTGTTCCTACATGGCACCTTCAGGAGACTCAGACCAAGCACCAAATATTGCTTCAGGCATTGCATTTGCATTTGTAAAATTAGCCATGGGTGCAGCAGCATTTGTAGCCCATCAGGTAATAACTTTTCCCTGGGTTTGTTCTGAGCCACCTGTGCAGCCATGCGGCTAGGCTAGCTGGGGCTGCAGAGACCCACTCCTCACGTTGACTTACTTCAGCAACACTGCATAAAAATTATCACCTTATCAGCGATCCCTAGGCTTACATTATTTTTACAATGTTTTTATACATTTTTAAATAGTATCTTTTCATAATTATTCATATCTGGCTTTGCTCAGGATGTCTGAGTGCACATTAATTGAGTGTAGAGATTAATTATTTTCTTTCTGTAGGATGTAACAGTTTGCCTGCTGGCCCCTGCTGGTCTTTTTAAGCTCAGATTGGTGAAATTCAGCTCTTTGCTTTAGTATATCCCATCACCAAATGCTTATTGTTGAGTTGAAAGGCAGCGTCTGTCAGAGCTGAAAACACAACCACACAACCACAGAATACAAACTGTAAGATGATGTGGAAGAAAAAGATTAATGTCTTCCCCTAGACATTGCAAAACCATTACCTGTTTTTGAATGACATTTCCAATTCTGCACTGGGAACTGCTAAAACATTTACATAAGAATGCAAAAATGCACACATTATCACTGCAGGAAGCACTTAAAATTTAAGATAATTATATAGTATGGAAACGATTTCAAAGGACTCAAACAAAATAACAACTAATTCTAGAGAGTCACCCTTTAAGATGATTATTACTCTGCACTATCACTGATCTCCTGCTAAAAAATCCTTCTCTTTACAATATTATGCACATTATAAATTCCTACTTTGTTCTTCCACCATCAAGCTCCTACAGCTGCCGCTGACAAATTTGCATCCTCTGAGAGCTTAACTAGACAGCCAAAACAGTCACACTGTCAGCGGATAGGAACCACACCACTGCATGCTCAGGTGCGAGCCTTCCGCCGTCCTCGCCTTATGCTGGGTCTTCTTGTTTTAAAGCTGCTCGAGTTGAACATGGGGCAGGAGCCTCAGGCATGGGGACACTGGGATGTCCTGTGTTTGAGGAGCACGCTTGCAGAACAGCATCTCAATGCAGGCAGAGAGTTTGCAACAAGGATGCCAGGAATGCTTATTCTCGCCTGTGCAAACTAATAGAAAACAGTGAAGATTTTTTTGGTCAGCGGATTTCCAGACAGAAAATCACACCTGAACGGAGGAAATCTGGACTGTTTCAGGGAGAAGTGCTCCTGTGTGGAGGAAAACCTTCTGCCCACCAGTGTCTTTCCATCCTCTGTTCCTACTCCCCACTGTCACCCTTGTTCCTGCCCTCTTTTCTTCTCCTTCAGTGTCAGAGAAAAAAAAAATAAAGAGAGAAAATTCCACCCAGTTTTTTTTGCTCAAGGCATACTCTGCTGAGGAAAACCTTATCTGCCAAGCCCTAATATGTCTTTACCGGATATCTGCAAAGATTTACAGGAACTTGTGCCAAAGTCAAATACTTGCTTTTCTCTCCTCCCTCCCAGCAAGGATTAAATGAAAGTCCCTTGTCTCAGATATTATGAAGACATAAGGAATCCCCATCCCAATGCTCAGTTTACATGTGTTTTCCAAGCAGGGCAATATGCATTCACAGCAGTTACTTAGATCAGCCAGCATCATGGTTTCTTCTTTTTTATGGTCAGCTGGGCTACCCTAGCCACTGCCCTCCTGAGACTATTTCTGGTAGAGGGAGAAAGCGATGAAGAAGCCTCACATGCTCCAAGCATGGAGAGGGTGGATTCCAGTTTCCCCAAACAGGGGAGGAGCTGAGCTGGCCCCAGGCAGAAATCACTTTCCCTCCTGTCTGTCCCCTCAGCTCAGGTCCTGGTGCTTGTTCAAAGAGGGCTGATTGTGTCCTGCTGCCTCTTCTCACTGGACCTGGCTCATTTCTCAGGGAGCACTTTGGGGAGCTGCAAGTACTCAGATGAGCTAGGCACTATATCCAATTTCCTATTTTGTAAAACAGCAGCGATGACAACTGTGAGGAGTAATTAATGTTTGCAATCCATTGTGAAGATGAAGGCTACTAAACAATCCCTGAGTATAATCACATTTACATAGTTGAAGTGTGCTTAAAAAAATCTTTTGAGACTGAACTTTCCTGCTCACAGGAGCAGCAGTCAGTAGTGATACTAGCCAGGAATGGGAAGAGCTGAATTATTTCTGCAGACAGAAAAATGATTTTTTTTTCCTTCTTTAAAATAATTGATGTGATTTGTGTAAAAAAAATCTTGTAATCCAACCATCAAATGATGCATACCTCATCATTGAGAGTTTAAATATGATACTGCTAAAACACAATTATACGTGGTTCAGTGATTTACTAGTAACATAGCTTTACAATGCAGGCAGAGGTGTAATGCACAACCAGTCTACCCCTCCTAATTTTAATCCTCTCTGTTTAAAAAAAAAAAAAAATCACTTGGAATTGAAATTTTTTAAAGACCTATCACAGAATCGAAGATCAAGACAGTAGAATTGGAGACTTCTGACAGAAAGCAACTAAATGATTTTTCTCAAACCAGATGAACAACGGCAAGGAAACCTACTAGCATGGGGAACTACTGCATAAAACACTTTTAAAATCCAGCAGAAAATTCTTTCAATTTTTAACATCTTTAACTGACATCTCAGACATAATATAATGCCCAAAAACTTCCAAAAAAAAAAAAAAAAAGGACAGCTGAAGTGCATTTTTGTTTTCAGCAGCAGCTTCAGCACTTGGGTTAAACTCATGGAAATGCTGTTGTGATTTAGTAAAGTTTGGTCTGCCATGAGTCTCAGCTCCCTGCTTCCTACCCTGCTGTTGGAAAGGGGACTTGTCTGCCGGCAGCACCTCCCAGTGCTCTGACGGCATTGCTTCATAAGCCATTTTATGAAGGATAAAGTGGAAACCAAGTTCTGACATTTTTTTGCCCAAGGCTAAAGGGGAATCTATCTCCCAGTGTGAATTAAAGCCCAGGAATGCCTCTTACAAACCACCGCATCTACCACAGAGTTTCCTTCTCTCCCCTGACTGCACCAAGCTCTCCTGCACATTGAGGCCAAGATAAGACTGGAGTCTCATGGCTAACTGGTTTTTAAACCTGTACAAAGTCCTCATTCTCTTATTATTATATCCTTCTACATTGCTAAAGCTCTCTTTTGCCTTTTTCTCTAAACCTCTTCCTGGCCTCTATCTTCTTGTAAAAGGTACATGTCAAGGAGCACGTGGGCATCTGCAGGCTCACTCTTCTGCAATTTGAACAATTGTTTTCTGGGGCAAGAGTTTCTGTACCAACACCCGGGCGGCCTCTGCCTGCACTGTCCAACTGCAGATGGTGTAAAGGCAAGAAACTTTTTGGGGTATTTTTGCCTAATAAAGCTAGGTGCTGTTAAGGATTAATTAGGCACCATGCATTGAGAATCTTCTCCATCCCTGGCCAAAAAGAGTCCACGGTGTTGTTGGTGGGGAAACTGGTGGGAAGGTCTGTTGGTGATCATCATGTCTCCGTAAAACATGGTTAATGTGCATCAGCAGCTGTGTGCTGCACCAGTTACAGCATGGAGCTACAAGTGAGTCAAGTCCTTTATTTGTGTAATTACAAGGAACCGGTCCCTGGGGGTCATACAAATAATTCAGGATACTATCTAAAAAATGAGCTTTCTGAGAACATTTACACTGGTATAATCTGATGGGATGCAGAGTTCTGGAAAATAAATGCCAAAGGGGATGAGAACACAGCTAAAGCTAATTTATTTTTTAAATCAAGTGAGTATTCACTCCCCCCACCCCGTATTTGCTCAGCTTTAATGAACAGCTTTTTTGCTTTTTCGTTTTGGTCTCTTCCATTTTGGGGAATATATCCCAAGTCGAGGAATATTATCCGAGGCTCAGTACAACTGCCAAGGAGTGAAAAGCAGCACACAAAGCTACACTGCACTCCACACAGGAGATGCTTGTGCTCATTACCTGAACGGACAGCCCTTGCAGGCAGCTTCTGAAAAATAACCTCTGTTATTAAATTAATCACCTGGTGTCAAACGGTGGAGTGACAAGAGAGAAAATTTACCTCAGCAATAACTCAGCTCTAAAGGTGTATACAGAGGAGGAGGAAATTGGGTTGTTGCAGATACAGCAATAACATCATGAAGCAAAATCCAATATTGGAAGAGATAAAAGTTTCCCATTCCAATATTCCTCAGTGACAAGTATGAAAGACTATGCATAAGAACAAGGGAAAAAGATGACAGATTGCTTCAGTAAAAAAAAAAGACACTTTTGAAAAGGGAGCTAACAGGTAATTAATCCCTCAAAAGCAAGAAGATCAGAGCATGTGGGAAACTTGCACAGATACCTATCTCAGTAACACATGCTTTGGGTCCTCCCCGCTTAGTTTTGCTAAATGTTCTGCAAAGGTGATTCAGAGATCTCAGCCAAAGGGCTGCCTCCTCCCAGTGCCGAGCTCTCCCCCGTTCCCACCAGCCTAGGAAAACAACAGGTGAACGGGGGCACGCAGGGTGTTCAGATGGCAGCGGTGCTGACAAGACAAGCCAGAAACAAAATGTGTGCGGCAGTGACATGTTTTCTAACAGCAGTGACAGATTTTAATAAGCAAGCTATTCTTAAGTTTTGATTTGAGGGGTATATAATTAGGTAACGTGGGTGTTGAGTGATAAAACCCACAAGAAATACACAAATTAGAAACACTTCTTGTTGGAAGCCATGGCCTATTTCACACTAAATGGCATGACCTATTTTTACTGTATTATTGTATTTTTTTTTTTTTGTTTCCTTCTATTTTTCATTTTTCATCTCTTCTTCAGCATCAGAAAGATATATTGGGGACAAGCGACACTGCTTTTTCCAAATCTCCTATTCCAAAACTGAAGAACTGCATTTCTGGTTCAAGTTCCTTTCTTGTTAATTGACTTCGTCTCAGGAGCTACAGCTGAGATCTACCCTGTCATTTCCAGGTCTTCCAGTGATCACTTTCACAAAACTAACCACAAACATAGCTAAATATTAACCTGTTTTGGATTTGAATAAGAAGAAGAACAGTCAGAAAAACAATGCTGATCAAAAGCAAGAGTTTACACTAAATTTCAAGAGTATACTTCTGAAGGTAATACAGCTGCTGAAAAAATAAGAGATTTTTTGATCTACTCTGAACTTCTAAGCCCACATGGCAAGATATTTCATGTGCTAGGATGAACTCCTATACAGATTTCAAGGCTTCATACTTGCCATCATCACTAAGAGGCTGAACAAAGAATCAATAGAGCAGTTGTACAAAACACGTATTTCTATCTATCTCAGAAATTTAATCAATTCATTTTAAAATAAGCTAAATTAACTTTGTTAAATTTACAAAGTGAAGTACTTCAGCGTGCAGGACAGCGTCTCATTCTAGTATCTTCGCAGTCTTTCATGCAGGCTTCTGCTCACCACTAATTCGTGCTCTTTTTAGAGCAAGTTATTATCTTTCAGCCATGTGAAAGTTATGTAACTACACATCTTTATCTACAGCACTTGTTATGAGCAAAAGCACACTGTTATTATTTCCCAAGAAATCCAGTCCATCTACTGAGGATGACCAAAGACAGTTGCTGTTATTGAAAACACTAGATCCAATATAGATCTTGGGAAACATAATTTGTCCACATCCCTTGATGTGCACTCCATGTAAAAGGACTGACAAACCTTATCCAAGTTCTGCTCAATTTGCATTTTACTTTCACCCCAAATATAAAAAGGTGAACGAAAATGAAATCCCACCCATGAGGGCTCCAGAAACCACTGAGTCATTCTGACCCCAGCATGAGGCACCTGCTCCACACGTAGCTTTCTGCTGCTCTGCTGTCCCCAGCCGGGGCACCCAGACCTGCAGTGAGAACTGCAGACCCATTCCCAGGCTTCTCCGAAGCCCAAGTGCTCCACAAACAGCCCTTCACTTGATTTTGTGATGCCTCTATCAAATGAAAAGCTATCAGAAGAGAGAATGTAAACAAATTCAGTTCCGTGTGAAAATCTGTTCTTATTTCACATCAACACACAAAAAAATCAAAATCTTAGATCTTTTCACAAAACAAGGAATCAGAAATCATCTCCAGATATTCTTAAAATGCTCCATTTAGGCTATTATAGAACAAGAAAACTGAAATTGTAATGCTGAAATGTTTTTAAGCCACAATACACTGTTTTGATAATCTTCCCTCAGTACTTCTAGAATAAAACTTCCAGCTTTTCTTCTGAATCAGACATCTTTCTCAAAGGGTTTCTTTCCTGAACCCCATTTTCTTGAAAACTTTGGCTATCCTTATAACAGCCCTGTTTTAGAGATATTTTTATACGGCACCTCGTACAGTGGATCCCTGATCCTGGATCCCCATGTATCTTCCTAAAGCTGTCATGCATTTGAATTCATAATAGCAGCGATTAATAAGAATTAGAAAATAAGACCAGCAGCAACAAGAGCTTAGTGGGAACACTATACTTTTAAATGAAAGCTGATTACTCTCAGCTGTTCCTTCCTGGCTAACAGTGACCTATAATACTTCTTGATTGTCTGCTTTCCTGCTTGGCCTTTTTTTTTAGAGGAGGTGGAAATCCTTTTATTTTTATGACCTGGAGAGCAAAGTATCGGTGTTGCCAGTGACACCAAAGCTGCGATGAACTCAAGAACAGAAATCTTTGCAAATAAACTGCACTTTTTTTTTTTTTTTTTTTTTTTTCCTTTTGTTTCACTGCCTTCATATTTACGATGAAATTGCAGCTGTCTTGGAGGAAGGAGACCCTTTTAACCCACATGAGATGCTACTGCGTGCAGGCATTGGGCTCACACTGCTGCCAGCTTTGTGACCTTTGCTGCTCTGCCTGCAAGATGCTGCACGCTGACAGGGTGATGCTGTAAGTAAAAGCTAGGAGCAGTAGGAAATGGACTGCTAAGTGTCTCATTAAGTTCCATTAAGGGATGTAACCACTACCCTTGGATTGACTGTCAGAAGGAAAACATCTGTTTTATCTAATGACTTTTACTGATGCTATTCAGATCTCTGCAAGTCTGAAATGTTGCCCCTTACGCACTCATAGCACATTTCCCAATTAAGAGTGGAGCGGTTCTTTTTATAGTGAAGTGGGAGATTTGCAGTAACTACTGTAACTCAATTGTAGGAAAGATTCTCCAGGGCTTGATTAACTTTTTTATTGCAAAAATCAATCGTGGTAAGAAAAAGCAAAATTTTAACTCTTAGAGCAGGTTACCAGATGAGCTCTGTGTGGGCCATGACTCCTCTCAGTCCCACCCACAGCATCACCAGGAGGTTGCAAGATGTGTGGAAATGGAACCACTTCTAATCATCATCAGGGAAAAAAGGACAGATTCACAGCATAACTTACAAAGAGACTAACCGGGAAGGGTGAGTGTATTGTCTGATATGCAGGAAGCTGTTTCCTACAGAAAAAACATTTTTGGGGAGGTTGTAACTTAGCCCTTATCACTTCTCAACATAAAAAGAAAATGCTTTTACCAGCTAATGGTTCAGAAAAGTGCACAAGTGGTACTGTAACCACAACAACACGTTCAGAAGCAGTGAGACAGAAAATGAAATGCCCGATAAGCATATGTTGTTTTTAATAAAGAATGATTTAGTGCTAAGCGGACTACGCCGTCTCCGAGGTTACGCTGTAAAAGTGCAGCAAGGGAGGACCCAGCCCTCTTGGGAAGCCCTGCTGTGTCCTGGCTCCACCACCAACCCCAGCACAGCCTCAGCCCTCCACTCCTGCGTCACTTATCTCATGCTGCAAAATGGGGCTGAAAACCTGCCTTTCTCTGCCGTCCCTGTGTAAACCACTCAGTTCTCCCAGGCACAGCAAGGAGATTTAATGTACTCTCCAGGTATTTAGGACTAAGATCATTTGGTCAGAACAGTGATTTGGAATGACAATTTTGTCCTGGCCTCGCATTAACTGTTCATTTATTACTCCGTAAGATTGGCTTCATGTTATCAATATTCTGAATGCACCAAGCGCAGACATACCGTGGACTGACAGTAATTTATTTTGTAGAATGGCTGAGATGAGATTGGAGGGCAAGCACTACCATCCAGGTGGCTTACCGACTGCAAGCACAATGAGTCAGCCATCAGCATTTTAAACTTGTTCCCATGAAATGTTGGAAAAAGGAGGGAGGTTGGCCCTCACCACACAGCCGCTCCCACTGCTCCCCACTGACAGCGAGCAACATTGACATGAGGTGGACTTCAGGTGATCTTTGCTTTTCCCTGCAAACAGGGTGCCTAAACCCACTCTGTTTACAGGGTACCCTGCAGCTAAAACAACCAAAAAATCACCCTTCTTCCTACAGCAAAATCTTGGTAGACCCTGCTCATGGCACCCTCCCTCATCTAAGCATGGAGAGCGGGCAGCCCTGGTCAACCTGGGGTTGTCTGATCATGATGTAAGACCTCCCTCCATCTGCCTTTCATTTTTCTGCCTTCAATACATGGGTAAGGTTACTATTAGGTGCAAACTACAGGCAGGAGGCAACAGATAGAGTCATGATCAGTTCTCATGGTGAACAAGACCTTGAACGGACCTGAGTGAACACCAGCACTCCAGGAACAGCCAGGCCATGGAGATGCTCCTTGTTTCTGTTCCAACTACCATCAACCTCCTTACACAATTCCCTGCAGTGTAATTTGTTCCTTCTTGGGAATGGTTGTAAGAAACACAAAGCTCAGCTAAAAGTTTGTGTGGGAATGGAAATCCAGCTCCAGAGCAATCGTTACTCCAACACTAATGAGCCTAATGAGCAGCAGAATACAAACAGCAACAAATAAGGGTGAGAGAATTTACAGGGAAAAGAATACGTTGCCTCATTTAAATAAGCAAATCACCATTATTAAATTACCACCTTCTCTAGACAGTGCTGAGCTGATTTAACCTCACCAATGTATGCACTGAATATAGCACTGTACTGAATGCTGGGTTTCTCTGAGCATTCAAATCCAGCAGAGAAATGCAAACTCAATGTTTTTTCTTAACACTGACACTTGGACCCCACTTTTGAGAACGCACAAAAGCAACTGCTGCTTTCACAAAACCAAACCTCTGATAAGGTGTTGCAGGTTCCACACCATTTCCTGAAAGGGAGATAAGGAGAGAGCTTGCACCTCACATCCTGAGCAACAGTGACTCAGAAAATCCAACTCTGGATACAAAAAGCACAGATTCAGGAAAACTCATCAGTTGATAGAGAACAGTAGTTCTAGTAGGGGGATGAAAAGTATTTTGAAGTCCCACAAAAACAAAGAACAAAATGTACTTTAAAACGTGTATTGAATCTAGAGCTACATCTTTGTCTTTCTTGATTTAAGGGCTAGACTCCTGCAGCTCAATAGGTCAGAGGAGAGGTCAGACAAAAGCACTCTGGACTCTGAAAGCAGCTCCTGCAAGCTGCTGGATCATCATTCGCACAGCCGTGCCAAGGACCAGAGGGATGTCACCCACACTGGCAAGGACACAGACCCACAAAGGGGTTAGTTTTGCTGGCACCCATGGTGCAGCATGTGTGGAGGTGGCTGGGACACACGGGGACAACCTACATATCCTTCTGCTCCTGTGGAGTCAAGTCCTGTGATGGATTTGCTGTTTCTGCCTATTTACATCACCCCTTCTCCACGGTGGTACCAGACAGACTGGGGGTACAGAGCCCTGGAGATCAGACTGCAGGCTGTACGAGGCACAGAGGCTGCCTTCCCTGCAGGATTTACCCGAGGAGAGCCAGGTCCTGGCTGCCTGGGGCACTGCGAGCTGCCCGCAACACCCCTGCCTCGTAGCTGCCACTTCCCACCTGATAAGAAATAGCAGCAATTTTTCTGCAGATTTTAAAACTTTTTCATCTCAAGCTACAAAATTTGAGACAAAAATTACTGAAAAAGTCCAAATCCTCTGCTACCATGGACTAACCCTTTGTAAAACATTTATAATTAGAACCTTACCATCAGCAGTGACTTGGTTTTCCTGCAGAGCTGAGGGGAAGGCTTGATCACGAACCTAATTTAGGCTAGAGGAAGCAGTCTCTTTGCTAACCCCCTATGCTCATATTTCACACACTTTGACAATCTTAAATATCTTGCCCTGCTGATGATACTTTCCTCCTTGGTGTTAAGCTCCATGTAAAAATTTCTGCAAAATACCAACATGTATGTCCAAACCACCTTCACGTTGAGGAAAATCTGAAATGTGTATTTCCCCATGTAAAATTACCCCCAAAATATCTGCCTTTGCTTCCACAGCCGAATTGGAACCTTTAGGAGACACTTCTGTTGAACTTGATAGGAAAAAAAAAAACAAAAACAAAACCACAAGATTTTTCAAATTAATACACAATTTTGCAGGGATGTGGTCTGGCTCAGAAGCAGCCCTCCCATTGCATATAGGTTGCTTGGTCCGGTGCAGTGTCCTCGCTCTGCCTGCTCTGAGAGTGGAGGATGAGTGGGTAACAAAACCCCACTGTGAGCTCAAACAGATTCTCTGGCTCTCCCACAGAGCTGCAAAGAATTTTGCAAATGTCTCTTTTGAGCAATTCTGCCACTAAACTCAAACTCTAGTGGCTTTATATTGAAACAAACAACTTGTTTTCAGGTAAACAAGTGAATTAACCACCAAAAAGTCAGAGAAAAGATTTGCAAATAATTTAGGTGGGAGAAAACTGCACAATGGCCTTGCTGCCACAGGCTGAAATACAAAATAGTTTTAAATTTCCTGGGCAAAAGTGCAGACTTGGGAAAAATATACACACGTACACAAGAAGAGAATATACATATTCTGGAGAATATATATTTCCTCAGAGGAAAGTTACTGAATGTTTTAAACCCCTGAAGAAAGAAAACAGGAAACACAGTCCCATTTAATCCTCATTACTGATGTCTGCATTCACCTGGCTCACCCATGCGGACTCTGTGTGTCAAACTTCCCCCCAGCACTTTTTTTCCCTTGCTGTGTAGAAAACAAAACAAAACAAACAAAACAAACAAAAAAGATCCACTTCTTTGCCCAGTTATACTTGGTTAAGAATAATACATTCTCAGGGGTGATGGATGGCTGTATGATCTTTAATATACTTGTCCTATCTCAAATTTTATATTATTCTGCTTTCTTCCTTTCCCTATATCTGCTGCTATCTTTATTTCTTCCCTCTCCCCCCTCTCTCACAGCCTGGCTTTCCCCTTTGGCAATTCTCTGCTCTGTCTCCAGCCTCATTTTTACCAGTGGATTTTTCCATGGCTCATTTTTTGGCCCCTTGAAGAAAATACAAAACCTAATAACGCACAAGCCCTGGTCAGACTTTCAGACTTTGAGAGCTCACAAACCTTTGCTGGCAAGCAGCACACTTTTTGCCCGTTTTCAAATATTTTCTTTAACAAGCTGTCTTTTGAACAAAAATGACAGCCTAATTGATACCGTTTCTTTTTCACACAGATGATCACATTCCTAAGCAGCTCATCCAAAGACTTTGCAAAGGCAGTTCAAGCACATCCTTTTACCTGGGAGGAAAGGACTGTTATTTCCCAGAGGCAAACACACACTGATGCTAATTTAAACAGAGCTCGTGAAACTGTGTGCACTGCTGGGAATGGCTAAGGATCATTAGGGCTTACACGACACAGAATTCCTAGCTATGGTAATTTTAAATTACCCCAGATATATAGATTTGAGCTCAATATGCACTCCTGCCACCTTCACTCCAAACTCCAAAAAGGCTATTTTTGTATTAAATACGTATTTTGTGTAGCGTGTTTGGAAAAGAAAAGCCCTTCCTAGCCAGGGAGTCCTCTGAAGCAAGTGGAAGCAGAAAAAAGGTTTGAAAATTGCTCCTTTTGTTCAAAAATGTGAAAAAAAAATTGGTTATTTTTATATTCAGATTCTTGTCATGGGCTCTGACAAGTTTTGAACCACGTCTGTAACAGTTCTGAGAGCAGGAGGTAGTGGGCAATGGGAAGGAAATCTACCCTCTCTGCTCCTCTCGCCTCCTTGCAAGGCGAGGACCCTGTGGAGAGTGGGTCTGGATGTAAGGAAGAGCTGCAGCACGCAGCGGGGATCCATCTCTGCCTGCAGAAACTGGTAGACAGAAGCCAGCAGGAGCCCCTGCCGTCTGCAGACCCCTCCTGGAGCCCCACCAAGGCCAGCGGGAGGAGATCCTCAGCTCACCCCAGTGTCACTGCTACGGATTTTAGCTGCTTTCCCCAGTCTTAACAAGCCCTTGGAAAACTTCACACAGTTTTTTCCTCAAACTGGCTTTAGGCTTTCTCCCAAGTTAATGAGAAACAATTTCTGAGCTACTCATCCAGAAAAGTGCCCTTCTTCAAAGCCCTTTCCAGGTGCCATGTGCAAACAGTAGCAGATCTAGATTCCCTCTTTAGATCTCACTTGTCTGCATCCAAGGACTGCTCCTGGGAGCTGTTTCAAAGGATGAAGTGTCAGCATCAGAAAGAAGAGAGGTGTGTGGGTGTGAAGTTACTAAATGCAAAACTGTCACTCTCCTTTCATTTACAACTCTGAATATGCATGCATGCAAAAATGTAGGGCTTACATTAAAGTTTTTACTCTTGGAGCAGAAAAAAAAATCCAGGAAAAGGAGACTAAAAGATAAGATGAGGCTATGCAGGTTAGAATTCTCTCTCAACTAATCTTTCCTTTTTCATCAATAATTATCTCTGTTAACAAACCCTGCCCTCCCTTGAACTGTATTGTCTTTTATCATCCCAGGGAAGGGCACCATCACGGACACACACGCTTGTGTTGCTGTCTGGTCAATGACAGTAACCAACAGCAGATGCATTTTTTAGTCTCTGAAGATGCAGAATTTCAGCAGGAGGACTTTTAGAGCAGACGTGTTCCCCCGCCCCCAGCACCCAAAGTCAGTGCTGAACAAATTGTGTTTGTGCACCCTGATGAATTACATTGCTACACCTGGGTTAGCAAAGAAGCACTCGCCGCAGCCGACAGACTAATGGTATCAGCCAAACCCCTGAAAGACAAAGTATACGTGGGGTAAAAGGTCTCTTTTTTTTCTTCTGCAACATATTACATTACCCAAGGATTCCTTGGATGAGATTTTCAGTATAACGTAATAAGCTACATGAGGGAGATGAAAATTAATGAGAATATCTTTCCTTTGCAAAGAAATACAGTACTTTGATCTGCTAGGTTTAAAGAAAAAGCTAGGCTTTTAAAATACATGCACACTCAGACAAATACATGCTTTCCTGGCTTCCAATCCTGGAAACACAAATGCTGAGGGTCGATGCTGTCCTACCAGCTCTGTGCTTGTAGGATCAGGGCCACAGCCAGGAAGGTAAAGCACAAATTGACTGAGGAATTATTTTGTCATTAAGATCCTTGCCTTTCTGACATCAAATCTTTGCTTGTGACTGGGGTTTAGCCTTCTCAGTAATGGTGAATAGTACTAAAATGTTCCTAACATCTTTGATTACAGGGATTGCCCTAACCCTGATTTTCTGCCTTCCTTACCCACCACAAGCAACAATACAGGTAAGTAGAGCTCTGGCATGACATGTAGCCGAAGGAGTGAACAACTTCCAAATATATCAGCTAGCTGGATGCAGATTGCTTATTAAATACTGCTGTACAGCAGGCAGCATGGCCAAGAACACAGATTTACTGCGCTCCTGGCCTCTGGACAAACTCAGTATTTCAGTGGGACTTCCCCGACTCTTTGCCTTCTCCTTTTGGGATCCTACAACACCCTGGCTGCACTACGGGCACTGCTCTTGGTTATAATCTCAGTAGCAGCTGATGCACTGGAGATAACCATAGCTGTAACAACTACAGGGCAGATATTCTGTGGCAGGGACTCAAAAACTGGTGGTTTCACAAGCAGTTGCTTGAATAAAGCCTACATTCCCGTGGCTGGGTTGAGCAGCTGCATTCCTGACACCTAATACAGCCTAAGCATTAACAAGATTTCCCAACCTGAGGGCACTCCTTCTTCCCCAGTGGCTTCCCCTGGATTGTACAAGAGTGGAGCCTGTCTTATTAGGGCCATGTTAAGGGCAGCTCTCTCTTCCTTACCCAGCTGCCTCATTTTATGAAACTTGCAGAGATGTAATATCTCTGAAAACTGCATCCAGTCTGCTGCATTTTGTCAGAGTTGGCTAATGGATTTTAAAGTTATTAGGAGCAGAGTCAGACACATCATCAGATGGCCAAGCAGGCACATAAACACAACATGCACACTTCAGGAAACAGGAACTTGCTGTGATAAATTTTGTAAGGAACTAAACTTAATCAAATTCTCCCAAACACCTTAATTGCTTTTTGGCAGTCTGATGTTATGTTGCAGTAGTTATTTAACTTCCAGGCAAAAAGAAACAGGAAATAATAAATAAATAAAATATAAAATGAACAGAGGATATGAAAGTCTATACCTGGCTGTTACCTGTGCTTACATAAAACCACAACTTTTGACTCCCCATGGTTTCTCCATCATCTATAATTTCCTCCTATACTAACAATTAAATGCATGCGCTCTCCAAGGCTTTACAAAATACTTTTCAGTGTTGTAGTACAGTAAAATATCATAATATGTCATCTGTTTGTAACAGCATTAATTACAACTGAAACATTTTACTCTCCAGATAGCATCTCAAAGATTTTTCTAACAAAGCACTTCACAGGAAAATTGTCTTATTTAAGGGGAGAAAAGTACATGGACTAGTGACTCTAAATTTCCTTCCTGTCTGGTGTCCTTGAGGTCCTGTCATCAGCCCCACCAACAAAATTAAAGCAATGGCCTCTGAAATGTAAATGTCCAGTGTTTGCTGCCAATCAAATCTTCCTGGGAGTACTATACTGAATTGTCAGTTGAACTTCAATATCCAAACCAAGCAAAAACATTTTTATTGGCACAAAAATACCTATAGGTTTTCAGCTAATATCCATCCTCTTTGCACTGACAGCGTGGAGCATGGATGCAGGTCTCCAGCCCTCTCTTGCTCCATCTCTACCAATCTTCCTGACTGTGCCAAGTACACCAATGTGGGCAGAGAGCTGGACCCAAACTTTTAATTTTCTTTCATCCACTAATGTGCAAAGGCAGGGAGAAAAATCCCTACAGAATAGCCAAGATCTTGTGATAGGTTTCTTGCTCTATCCCACAGCGATAACAGCACTCCTGTGCAGCGATCACTGGGCCCTAAAGAGGTATTGCCTTTTTCCTTAGGTTTAGATGACCGCACTTTGAACTGTCAACATGTTTGCATGTCACTGTGTTTGCTAAGTGGGATACCAGGAGCCTTCTAAGGACAGAAGTATTATAATATCACCTGGGAAAGGTCAGTTTGAGGAGTAATGGGATTTCTGAGTGGCTGCTTCCCTAGCCTGCATCACATGCTCACAGAGACTCACAAAGAAAGGAGATCAAGGGGTAGAGGAAAGGAACTGGTGAAGAAGGTCATGCCTGATCTCCTTCCAAAAGCTTGCAAACGCAGCCCTGCAAATGAAATACCAGCGTGAGAACCTGATCTCACTGAAGTTAGAAAAGGCTTTGACACTGGTGGGTCACAGCTTGGCCAAGCACTAGCACTTCATCCTTCCACATTCTGTGGTTTCAGTGATTCATGTTCAAAGATGTAAAATGCAAGGGACATGAAAGCATTACTACTGCTCGTATGCTTTCCCCAGGATGCAACCTAACCGAACAGGACCAGTTCAGCTATTTTTAACCAGCTGCTCTCTCCTGCAAGATCCATGTGGGCTTCTGTTCATGAGAACAGCCTTGGCCCATGGACATTGGGGTCTTGCTTTGGCTCAGCACAGAGAAGATCACCTAGCTGTAGTATTTACCTCCAGTTTAATCTCAGATCTTTCTGCCTTTTCTAACAATGCCTGGGCTGATGAGATGTCAGGTTTTGATGCAAGCCAATTTCTTAGCTAGCTGTTTGCACATCACGCATAGTGTATACCTGTATATCCTACATTATTAGGCTGGAGAAGAGGCCGAAAATGTTGAAGTTTCCGTCACTGGGAGACTCAGTGAGAAGAGCTCAGGCCACCAGGACTCAGTGTGAACCACTGATCACTGTGTTTGGCCACGCATTTTGGTTGTGTCCCACCTCATCCTCCTCTGCAGCCATGACTCTCTGGGAGCAGGTGTGAATTACCTGTACTGCATAGCTGCAGCCTCCCACCATCAGCTGGTGCAGCACCCTGTGCAGCGAGGATGGGAGAAGGGTGTGTGATGGTGGCCAAACACTTCACAGGGGCAGTTCACTCACGCCTGAGAGCAGGTACGTAGCACCCAAACTGATGGTGGACACCAATCACTCTGAGAAATGCACCGAGCTCTTTGGAGCTGAACTGCCACTTGGTCCTGTGCTCTTTGCATTGTGCTCGCTGTAATATACGGTGTCGCACAATACCATGTACTGATAAAACACTTCCTAAGTGACAGAGTGACAAGAATAATGATGAATGTTGACGTGACTTGTTAGGAGAGAAAGCATGGTGTGCTAAAGAAATGCACAGAGAGGTGAGTATTGGGACTATTTGAAACGTGCCATTCCCTGTGCTCCCCAGGTGGTCCCAATTTGCTATCTGCACATTCCAGTGCAACCCTCCCTGTACCAGCAGCATGCTCTGTAGCAGTGACCAAGGACAGTGCTCTAATTAGGGGCCTTCCAGAGCTGTTACTGTTGGAAAAGGGCTACAGTGATGCTGAGTGTCTGAGCACCACTATGTCAACATACACCCCTAGCATTTATTACCTGACCATAAAACCAGAGCAATGGTGGCACTTGGCAGGCAAGGTTATAGCCTTGGAATGAGGTTGATGGATTATAGATGTTGGAATGAATGATTCCTGAGACTGTAAATAAAAATAATAATAATAAAAATAAAAAACTGGATTTTCTAAGCAGAAATACAATTCTATACTCTTAATATCCCAATTAACTCAGGATAATTAACTCAACCTGGTCATAAGATCAGGTTTCTCGTAAGAATATCTATTGAACTAGCATGATCCATGCACACAACTCTTTAAGCAGAGTGCCCCGCCTCTAACTCACTGTAGCAAAGCGTTGTTCACACCCCGTCTTTCAGAGATGATATAATCAACCTTATTGGCACAACTGCCTACGTCTAAATCTTATAGACCAATGTCAGCAGCAGACTGGTATCTCTGTATCAACACAGAGTGTCAAGAAAGAGTTGAATGAATCGATAAGGACAAATAAGTCTTGAATGGAAATTAAACTCATGCTATGGAGTTGAACTACATAGCTAGCTTTGTGATGATCTCTATCTGAAAAAAAAAAAAAATGAAAAGAAAATGAATAAACTGTCTTAAATGTAGGTTGAGCCTGAGCCAAAAGTTTTACATTTGGAGAGACCAGGACTTGGAGAAAAGCCCTGAGTTCTGGCACGTCTCTGTTTCTATTGTTTGCTGGTTGGTGGCTTTTTTTTCACCTTAAAATCTCAGTTGCAGTTTTGTTCCAGTTCCATATATAACCACACAGAGCATCATAACCCTGCTTAAAGGTTTCAGTGCTGTCACTCTATTTATTCTCTTTATGGATTTACTTCCTATCTTTTGTGTAGCAGATATGTTCCTTATTATTATGCTAAGAAACTAAATGTTTGTAGCATCAGGTTGGTATTGATATATAATTTCAGAAGTCTTTCTGGGGAAATAAAATTCTGTCAGGTGTTCAGAACCTTAAAGATTACAGAGAAATGAAATTTTCGGTATGTCTGTCAACACACTTTTCAGGAAGGTGGAAGGAAAATACATTTATACATTTCTGAAGCAGTCAGTACAAACCCACAAAAATCACTGCTCCTAAGAGTAATCTGCAATATTTTCATATCCCCTGTATTTACTGCAGCCCTGTGGAAATGGAAACTATTATACCTTCAGTTTGTAGTGCTTTGATTTGGGTTTGAGATCTACATGAGCTGTAAAACCCCAAAAGACCCTTTACTAACAGAGCTTTAAAAATGCCGAAACAGTCCAAGGACCAAACTCACCTCTTCAGCATATGCGTAGCCTTGCTGCAGCTGACACAGTGATGTGGGTGTAGGGAAGGTACAAGCCAACACACAGGGACTGAGGCACAGAAGACTTTTAGTTCTAGGTTACTCAACACTTCTTTTGAGTAGAGGTGCTTGGATTTGGCCTTTTTGTAGCAAACAGCCTCCAGGGAGATCAGTCTAATGCCAACTTAATTTGACAAACGTTACTTGACTCAGAAAAAAAAAAAAGTACAGATTGGATAATTGCTATATCAAAAAGTAAAGGCCATAACTATCACAATTACCCACATTAACTCCAATTGTTTCATATGAGAAGAAACTGCTGTTTAGAAGACTGTCAGTGCCAGAGGGAAACAAAACAGCTCAACAAAGGAAAGCTTGGTATTAAATGAGCGGGAAAAAAAACACTTATCTTCTTTTACTGTCAGTCCCATGATAACAAATGAAGGGCTGCAAGTGCAGAGGGTTTGCCATTGGGTAGTAAATGAACTTTGTTCAGATGATTTGCAGCCAAGCCAGAGTGACTGTACCCATCTCCTTGGTTAGCAGCACAAAAAGAGGCTGTTTTCCTTAGCAGAACCCAAGCCATGTGAAGACCAAGACTAACCCCTTCCCAGCCAAAATTTTCAAAACCTTCAGGGATTCAGCTTGGAGAAATCACTGTATGGCCTCTAAACAAACATTGTCTGTGCTTTGTCGTAGATGTGGTACATACCCATGTGCCTTCAGTGCAACCAAATTAGTGCTCTTCAGGAGGATAGATTATCGGTGCAGTGGCCATTGGCTGATGAGCAAGGATACCTTCTCCCTGCCCCTGCCGCTGGACATAATTTTATAAAGAAAATTATTATTTATAATTTAGTCGTAAGAGCTACAATTTATTTGTAATAACTGCTTGCCTTTCTGGTATTGTTCTTATAAGCATAATTAAAGGAAACACAAACTGTTAGTGCAACATTTAGGGAGTACAGGTGTTTTTGGCATCTCACTGATTAGAAATGCAAATTTGGGAAATGATTAACTAATGTGGTAGAAATCAACAATTTGCATAAAGCTCATTCAGGTCTTTGCTATCACAGCTGCAACAAATTCCTCAAGAAAAAGGAAGCCTGTGCCCAACTCCACTGCCCACAAAGCCAGCTCCCGGTCTCTCTGTCTAGAATACCATTAAATCTTTGTTTCACGCAGAGACAGCTAAAGCATAAATTAAAGACAAGTTTTTCCAAAATAGGTGAGTGAAGTTGGCTACGCTTTCATGACACCCAAAGGTGGTAACATGCACGCAATCATCCTTGCGCATCCACAACACCAGTGCATTCCACAGAAAGGTGTCAGAAGAGATGTGCTAACTGGTAGACCTTATCCTGATGCCATGATAACGCTACAGAAAGAGCCTGCTGCAAGCATTCCCCCGCACCCGGAAAAACAGTGATTTTAATGTGATCTACCAGAAAAACGTTAAGTCCTAAAAGCAAATGCGGAAAAATGCAAAGCCTTTGAAGAGAGACATTATTTATGAACAACACAACACCTGTTTCTGTACTTGCTGAACTGTTTTGTAGGAAACAATAACATTTCAGTTCTAGTGCTTGAGTCAAAATAAAGACCTAGGCATCCAGTTGCAGAGAAGGCTCCAAGCCAAGGGCTCAAGTCTTGCCTGTGACACCAAACAAACCCTCTGGACATTCAGGGCTCGAATCTGCCACTTTCCCTATTCCTCATGACTATTCCAGCCCTTGGGATCTGACTCCAGGCAAAGGGGGACTTATCTTGGTCATTAAGCTTCACTAGCCTCCCAAATGCTTTGTTCCTGTTTTTAAATCACAGAAATTTCATGTTGCAAATCAGTGGCTGTCCTGTCCAGATCCTGCAAATCTTGCTCAAATAAATTATTTTTTTTTTCCTTTGGCAGGCATTCAATGAATCTGCTTGCTTGAGTAAGGATTACTTAAATGAGAAAAAGTTTGCAATATCAAGCCCATTAAACTTAGTTCATCAGGTCAAGGGAAAAGATCTGCACTTCAAAATATTTCTGTCCCACTTATTAGATTTTCTATGGCTTCTTGTTCTGTTTCAGGTCATTCACTTATTTACTCTGAACTTATTCTGCCTTCTGTCAGTGTCAATATGGCTCAGCTGGCAGCAGATGCTCCTCTAGATTTGAGCACACTGGTGTGAGATAATGAGAATGGAATGAGAATTGATGGGAACCTTTGCCTAAAATCTGAACTGATGCCTTAATATTTACGAACTCTGCTTCTAATTTGTTTACCAGCTCCATGACATATCCTCGTTTTAAAAATATAGTAGGTCTTGCAGCTTAGATGGAAGCTGCCCACACTGGAAGGGTGAGGAACAGCCTACTCTTTTTAGTTTGTGAAACATTGGGTCCTGGAGTTGTTCTAGGAAACATGTCCTCCCAAACCCTTTGAGGTTTGCCCATTCCCAGCCTACTCAAATGCAAGGTCCCACTAACACCTGGGTTCAAGAGGAATGCTACTATCTCATTGTATAATTTTTTTTTTTTTAACATCTGAAAATGCTCTGGAGATGAGGCCAGAGTGTCTCAGTTGACTGCCACATTAATGGACATTCAGTGTCATCAGAGTGAAGAAAAGGGGAAGGCTGCCTTATGAAGCAGACAGCCTCTTGTGCTGTGCTTCTGAAGCTAGCTCTCTATGATTTTTTAGATACCTCCTGAGGCTTTAAATAAACAGAACTATGCTTTACCAATTATCATGCCTGTTTTGCCTAGCTCCCAGTGGATTTAATTTTAGAAGAACTGTACTGTTCGATATTCACTGCTGTTTGGGCAAAATTACAAAAATGAAAAACAATGTGATAGCACCTGTAGCATCCACAGAATGTAAAATATGAAAGGTCTTATCTGTTCAATTATTTAAACCATCCAATCTGCTGGTGAAAGCTATTATATTGGCATTATATCCAAAGGCTCCCAAATCCATTCTAAATTTCAGATTCCTTTGTTAATCCTAGATTGCCTAATGAAAGCAGCTCAGTATGGAAATGTAAGTTTCTTGATTCAATTTTTATTGAACAGATTTGTCTTCTTTCCCAGACCCTTTTCAGCTTTTCCATCCAGGAATTCAGCAGGCCTGCCTCCAAGAATTAGCTTATACTTTAAAAAGTTGGTTTCCTGAAGTGAACTTCAAGGACATAATCTAAACATGACAACTTTTCTGGTTTGACGTTGCCGACTTCTGTAGCACACACCACATGTATCCTGCTTTCAAGGACTCATACGGGTTTCTTTGGTTTCCGTACCGAGAAGCTGCACCACGAGGATGATATTCAGGCTCTCTGTGACCAAAGCAACAGAGTTTCCCTTGGAAACCCCATCAGCTATGCGCATTTCCCAAAAGCAATCATAAACCCCAGAATCATGGGGATTACAGCTCCTACTCTCTTGCCCATCGACTCCCCATCAGTTTTGCTCAGTAGTCATTTTAAAAGATGTGTTTTGACTGACAACACTGCAAATGCAATTTGAACTTCAGGAGTCAAGCTGGATTCTCAGTTTTCGCACCCCATCACTTGCAATAAAAGTTCTGCCAGGAAAAGGATGCCTTCAGTGGGTTTGCAAGGATATAAATGGGCAGAAAGCAGTAAATATGTATCTTGAGGCTGCCAAGTAGGAGCAGAACTGAATTCACTTCCTCTTAGCACTGTTGCAACTGCAGGGCTACATGAAGATAAAAAGACACAAAAATGTGTTTAATAAAGTCACTCCCAATACCCCCACATGATAGATCTGTTGAGGAAACCAGCTTGGTTTTGATGAAGAGTCATTTGGGGGACTGAACTGCCCTTTGCTTACTGTTAGCACAAGTGCTCCCCAGTTTTGTTTGCCCTGGCACTGCTGCAACAGTGTGAGTCCCTGGCTGTGCCCTGGACACAGGGACAGGCACGCTTCCACCTCCTCACCCAGCTTTTCCTACAGACCCATGCTCTCACCGCAACTCCTTTTTCCCTGCATATCCTTAACCAGTGTTACCCAGCTCTTTTGGACACTTCCCATCAGAGCACCAGCAGCCTTTGGAAAACAAACTCAGAAATAAAAGGTCTGCAGGACCCAGAAGCAGGACTGAGTGGTGAGGGTACATCTTTCTCAGGCTGTACTCACAGCCAAGCAGCACCTCTGGCCAAGCAGCCTCTCTGTTGTTGGCTAACTGTGGATGTCTACAGGAGAGAATAAGAAAAAGGGAATTTTATTTCAAGATTTTCCCAGCACACTCCCCCAGCCTCAGCTGAGCTATGATTCCGGACATTTCTAAGCCAAACTTGACATCATTGTATTTTGCAGTGCTTTTCTTTCAGGAATTTGCCTGATTTTTTCACCCCACAAAACCGACGGCATCCTCAGCATCCCATTGTCATGAGCTCCCCAGCGTGACAACTTGCAGAGTGAAAAACACCTCTGCAGGGTTAGTTTCTATGGAAGTTCTGAGTTCCCCTTCCACTAGGTTCCCTGAAATACTGTTGGTCTGGGGGAGTCCTTGCGGCCTGTTCCTATTGCTCCTTTCCCAGATGCTCACCTTCCCACGGGTGCTGGCGGTGAACAGCAGGCAGCCGGCGGGACGAGCACCCCCTCGGCCAGCCCCGGAGCTGGCGTAACGAGGCAGAAGCGCTGCTGAGTCACCGTGACAAGAGCTGCTCATTAGCTCAACCTGCAGCATGAGAGGGAGCGGAAGCCCTTCTGGGCAGGAGATGGGAAGGCAGGCAGCTTTCTAGAGGGCAAGTCAAGCGTAGGAAAGAAGCTGAGGTTTCACAATGGTATCTTCTTTTAATTAAGCCATGTTCTAAGAAAGCAGGTGAATTTGGAAATCTGTCTAGGTTCTGATTTTGAAGATTTTTCATATGTCAGGGGAAAAAAAGCAACAATTCAAAAGCCTACATAAATACTAATATACATATTTTCCTGGCAAATTGCAAAAGAGCCAAGCCCTGGCAGGGAGCAGACACGCTTCACCCTACAGGCACCTATGCTGCTGCCGCAGGCAGGTCAACCACAATGCGCAGCACCCACAGCAGATTTAGGAGAGAAAAGCTACACTTTACTTGTTGGCTGTGCTGAAGCAAAGCAATGTAATCTGTCCTTTGGTGATCTGAACGCGTGCTCTGAACTGAACGTGCTGAGAGCCTGGCACTGCTCTTGTTTTTGCACTTTGCAACTCACGCCGTCTGCTCGAGTCCTTATCTGCTTACAACGCTTGCTTGCCAAACACACTTTGCAACGTGACGGTGAGGAGTTGCGAGCAGCCTGAAGCCCTGGTACTCAGCATTCCTCGTGTGCTGGCATGGGGCCGGCCTGTGCTGCTAGAAGCTCGCAGTGTGCAATCCAGGTGCCAAACGACCCAGCCCGGGGCAAGTTCCAAGTTCTGCCAAGGCTTTTTGTGGTTGATCCCAGTTTTGTGCCACTGTGGCCTCAGTGAGCAGCGCAATGAAGTGAAAAATTGGGCTTTACGTGCTACGCTGCCACTTCAGCCCCAATTCTGAACTTGCTGAGTCACAAATTTCTGCAACATCTGAAGGCTAAGCCTAAAAAGACTTTCAGGGTTTTACCTGAGGACTTTGACATTGATTAGCAAATGACTGACAAATAGAGACTGGCACTGCTAGTCTTTCATCAGCTTCACATATGTGTCATTTCTCTCACAGGACATCGAATCTGTTCTTGCAAAAATAGCAATTTCACTGCTGATTTTTAACAGCTGCTCTGTTAGGAAACCATTGCACAGGCATCTAACTGCAGGTCTGTAAGGGTCTGTGCAACACAGTCCTGAAGCATGATTTTCTCCTGCTTGAACTCCTGTTAGGAAGCCCCACCCTAGAAGGTGCTGGGAACCTCTACCACCTGCAGTGAGGGCTGGATGCACAGCGGCACCTCTGTGGGTTTCCAACACCCTGGGGATGACTTGTAGAGAAAAGCAGCATAATAGATCCAAGGCTTTCAGCTTGCTGAGTCTGTTAATGACTCTCCCATGGGAAGGCAATGCCTCCCCTTCTCAGCTGGAGACAGCAGGCAGTCTGCCTCCTGAAATGTGGAATCACACTGATTCTGGCAGAAACAAGCACCTGAACAGAACAGCTACACAGAGTCCAGCTCACAACCAGCACCAAAACCTCACAGTCAGAGCTTCTGGCAACAGGGAGTGCCCCTCTGGGAGCCAGTGATGCTGCACAGACACCCACCAGGCTTCTCCCTCACCAGGTACCATCCAGCATCCATCCCTGCACTGTAACACTGCTGCAGGAGTGAACCAAGGTGCAGATGGTTTGCAATTGCTGAGCTTAGCTGCTGGCAGAATTTAAAGCTGTGTCCATAGCTGAAGGTGTCAGAAAACATTTATCAGTACAGGCTGCTCCTGCAGCGCCTGGGAACCTCCCGAGAGCAGGCTCCTGTCTCAGTGCCGACCCCACACCTCGCCTGCCCCTCACTGCTCCTCACCATGGGGCAGCCAGGGCTGTCAGCACGATGCCCCACATCCTCACTGTGAGGATGCTGCACCTTCCTCCAGCATGGAGCAAGGTGTTGCGATAAAAATAAAAATGTGCTGCAGCTGCATCTAAGATCCCATTGCTAAAGAGAATGAACTATATGAAGGTATTGCCTGTGCTTGAGCATTCATGGTAAAAAATGATTTGAACTGACATGCAAATTTAACTAGATGAAGCTTTTGATTATTTCCCCTATCTCTTGGTTTGTGCCATTTTCCCAAGGTGGAAAAACGCTCTTTGCCAGTAATTCATTATAAATGCCCCAGCCATTCCCATTAGCTACAGCAGGTCTCCACTGCACTGCTCAGTATTAAAATATGCACAAACTTCTCTCTCCAACTCACCAAAACCATTTTTTTTTTGAAATCACTCTGAGAATTTAATCACATTTCACTGCTCCTGGCTATAATCAACGTGCATGCTTCATGCAATATTTACTTTCTGTGCAGGTAGCAAACATATATGACAATCTATTTAACACAAGAGGACTATGATAACCGAATGCTGTCTTGGAGTAAATTATGTATCTCGTACCCTGTGCATAATTTTATCAAAGTGCTCCTTAAACCCATGCAAACTCTCTACTGAGTGTATCAGACAAGAAATGGCAAAATTAAGCCATGTACAGCTCTATCGAATATCCTGGCACAGCTAACAGTGGCAGCATAAACAACTCCACGGAGCGCACTTCCTAATGCCCACCCTACAGAAGGCTGAATGCCCTGAATTTTCAACAGTCGAGCACCCAGACACTGCGTAGGTTGCTTCAGGTGAGCAGTGTGAGTCCCAGGGGCCAGAGAGATGTTGGCAGCAGAAATGCCCCTGAGGACATTGCTCAGCCCAGGGATGAAACAGAGAAAGGCCCGGTCCTGCTGCCCCCACCATGGAGTGCTGCTGGGGAGCTGGGTGTTTTGGGCAGCCTTCATGTGGGATGGGAAAGGGAAAGTCAAACTGGGGACCCTTTGACTCCACACTCTCCTGTACACCCAGGTGCCTGGCCCAGCTGGGAGACGCTGCGAGCTGCCTCATGTATGGCACTGGTGAACACCTTGGTAAAACACAAGATAAGGTGGAAAACAAGCACTCTTCACAAGCTGAGTGGCACGGACCCTGAGAATAGCCAGAAAGATGCACTGATGCGCACAACTATTTCATTTGCTGTTTCTGGTGTACCCAGGCTAAACAAGCATACTATTACACGGGCTGAAATATTCTATAGGAGAAATGTGCTCTTCACTGAAAATCATCAATGATTTTAAAAACTCTGACCTGATAATTCAAGGAAAATATGCAGATAGTTTTTCTTAGGCTACTTTTTGCAATTTGCTGTGGTTTGGGTTATGTTTCACCCTATGCAGAATTCAAGCAGCACACTCAGTTCTCTTCACTTAGTACCTACATGCCTTCCTTTTAATGAACTTCACTCTGCTGCTGCTCTGTATCACCATGAGCCTCCCCCGTCAAACCAGAATCACTTTAATGAGAAAGCAATAGCTCTAGGACTACGTGTCTGACAAACAGATCCTTCGAATATTTTTCACTCTTTTGTGCATGATGAAAAAAACCAAGAAATTCATAGGGTATGAAGCCTGAAAAACTCAAGCTTAGCATATATTGTGGCCTTCTGAAAGATAAAAATTAAATTAAGATAAAATAAAGGCCATCCTAAAATGCAAAAGGGCATGATTCATTACGTGGTTACGTAAGGTGACAGTGCCATAACACCATTTAAGTCACCTTACAGCAGCATGATACTGATGTAAGGAGGGAAGAATTAAGCCCTGTGCCTTCATTTCAAACGGAAGCCCAAGTGCCAAACAGCAGCAATTGCTAGGGCTTCGGTAGCTCACGGCGAGGTCCTGGCAAGGAAGATCGTAATGGTGGGTTCAGCCTGGGAGACGTGGTCACAGAGCTCCCCCTGACTTTGATAGCAAACTGGCTAGAGAAAAAAACATTTCAAATGTGATACAAAGGTGCGTGTTGCAGGCACACTGCTCCAAGCAGGGTGAGCAGTCACAGTACAGCCAAGGTTGCTTCCCTTCCCTGTACTCAAGGACCTGTAATGTATCTCTACTACAAATATAGATAATTATGTATGTATTTTAATATAATATCTTTTTTTTTTCTTTTTTTTTTCTTAGCTGAGTTGCTGCCTTGTCCCTGAGGAGCTTTTATCATTACATTAAAGATATTATTTTTGCTCTAACTGACAGATGCTGCAAACTATCTATAAAGTCTGGCAGCCAACTACAGATATCTGTTCTCTGCAGATTTATTATACTTCACTGATCCCCTCATGGAGCAAATTCACCTCGTTTTTGAGTGTAGTCACTGGATCAGAAGCAAAGCACACTGCAGACTACCTCTGAGGCCAGTACCTGAATCACTGTCCTGCTGGGGAAAAGCGGTGAGGCCAAAGCCAGAGCTCAACAAAGGCAAGCTGCATCCACAGATATTCTCCATCTGCCAACAACTGTAATGCGTGGTGGCTAGGAAATATTTTCTACATATGCCAGACACTCAGAATCAACTCGTTCAATTCTATTGCTGCACAGTTCAAAACTAAAAAATATACCAGAAGGAACAAAACACGTCACTAAAAGAAAAAGGAATAGTGAGTTAGCATTGAGTTTAGTGCCAGATATACGTGGAAATGGGGCACACAGAATGTGGGCCCTGACGTCTGTGCTTCCCTGTGTGAGCACTGAGCTGAGCCTCCACTCACCCTCCCGTAAGCCAGGTGCCTGATCTACCCGTCCGTCCGCCAGAGGGGCAATTGCCAGGCACTTAACGGCCTCTTTGTCAGGTGCAGTGTTTGGGAGGTGTGCGAGGCTGAAGAGCACTACTGGGTGCAAGGCACAGACAGCAGCGCGGGCGAGGAGCAGGGATGGCATGCTAGCAGGGTGTTTTTCAAATCATTTGCCAAATGAATCCCTACCCTCCGGCGATGCAATATGAAGGAAACTGCGCAGACACAAACACAAATGAAGCTTTAGGGTCGCAATAAAACTGAAAGCATGCGATCATGACATAGACCACAATATTCTCTCTCCCCATTACATTGTATCATCAATGCTAATTACATTTCTCTCTGAAAATGGTGCAACTATCTGTTTTAGTTACCTACAATTGCAGTACATTTCTATTTTTCCCTGTGTTCTTGCTTCAAGAGTTTGTCAGCGTTTTATGGGGCTTTTGCTGCTGATCAATCCCATGTTGCCATCTGCCTGCTCCTGACAAATCCCGTTCAGGAACACCTCCCTGTAGGGCCTTGGAAAGCCTCAGGATGTGTAGATGGATGTCATTTACTTGAGCTGATCTGTTCCTCAGGCTCCCTGTTGGCATCCCTTGAACAGGTGAGTGTTCAGCTGGTATAAATCAGCTCAGCTCTCCTGGGACTCATTTGCATCAGCCAAGAATCCAGTCCAAAATACAGAGCTAATTTCTCATATATCAGACTGTCACACTGTATCCCTTGCTGAAAGGATCATTATCAGCAACAGGAGAGCTGGAAGCACTTAAGAAGTGGTGCTGGACTGCAATTCTTTGTAACCTGTTCACAAAGCAAGTGAAGCCTTTTCAGGTTAAATATAAGAAAATATAGCTGCCTAATAAAGAAACAAGAATGGCTATTGTTAACTAAGAGGAAAACAGAGGGACGTCACCAGCTAATTTTGCAGTACCATAAACTATCAAGTTCACAGATACTAATGGATTCAAAGATGACACCATTCATGGTAACATATGAGACCACATGAAGAACTCTCAAACCAATGAAAACATCAAAAATGACAACCAGAATGAATCTCTGAGCTCTCTCTAAGGTGTACCTATCAAACTGAAAACTTGAATAAGTCCTACAATCTGTTACAGCCTCCTCACATCAAGGGATCCTAGAGGTGGCAGTCCCTCTGACTTCATGTCTCTCAGTGAGGAGTCACGACTCTGTTGTAGGTCTGAATCTACATCCCATTTTCTCCATCTTTGTGAAAATTTTTGCACCTTTGCAAAAATAGATCTGACTCTTCCAGTACGCATCTTGCAGTGAAAGAGGCGATCTCCTCAAACCCAGCACGTTCGCTGCGCACGATGATGGAATTTTGGTTTATTGCACAAATTGCTCTGTCCTACCCTAAAACACCTTTCAAGAGGTAACACTCACAGAGCAGAGCTGGCAGAATCCCGCACGGGTGAGTGGGCAGCCAGCAGATGCTCATGTAAATGAACATGCACGGTGCAGTCAAAGGTGCGTTTGCAAAGCAAATGTAAACAGCTACAGGACCGTGACTACGCAGGATTAAGGGGGCTTTGCACGATCTGGCTGTGTGGCCACAGCCCAGCAAACAGATCTGTGGATTAATGGTACTGAGCAAACAGCCGGAGCAAAGAGAGAAGTGGAGTTTGATGGCAGTCACTGAAATTTTACTTTGTCCCGAAGCATAACCAGCTCTAGTTTGCTTTTGCTCCTGCAGATACATGAGGAAAAATATGCAAAGCTCGCCCCATGTCCCAGCTGTCAGGATTGCAAAACAAATGAGAGATTTGAATAAGTTTATTTAATTGTTATCAGTATTAAAGGCACCTTAAGGGAATCACTCTTAGACGAGAATAATTTGTAGTAGATAATAAATTACATTTTCCTCTATTTTCTTCCTTAGGAAAAATCCATTAAGACTTTAAAACTCCTGAACATAGTTCAACTAAATGTTTTTAATTGAAAAATTGTCTATTTTTAAAAGGTCATTTTTTTTTTAACATGAGAACAGTGTTCACTCTCTAGAGAAATGTCACGGAAAATTATTAACTGACATTCGTCATCAAAACTGCATAATGAAACATTTCTTTACTCATGCAGCATCTTGAAGCCCTAAGATTTTGGCACCTAATTCCATTCCTATTTGAAAATCCTGGCCAAAAAAAAAAAAAAAAAAAAAAACAAAAAAAAACAAAAAAAAACACTTTCTCTAATCCCTTTTAATAACAGCAGTAGAGATTTTATGGGCCGATATAAAACGTGTTCAGGCATGCGTGTGATTCACCAGGTTGTCCTTTTCCCTCTCCACCCCGCACTGATTACGCTAATCAGTCCTCAGTGACCACGACAGAGCGTCCTGTCTGGTTTGGTTTTGTGTCTTTTTTTAAAAATTGATTTTGCATTTTGGAATCATTATTTTGCACCAAAAGCACTGCCGTTTGGTTCCATACATTCACGACAGAAAAAGAGGAATGTGCTAAACAAGAATATCACCCCTATCCTTAATTCACTGCCAAATTCCATCTCTATAGGTTATAACTGGATTCCTTGGAACACCAACTTATCCGTTTACTAAGATAGTTAGTTACTTATCAGAATTTCAGTGAGAACAAAATTACCGACGTTTACTTACTGATGTGTATAGGTATCCTTCACTGTTCATTGCCAGATACAATTTTGTTTGAACCCCCTGAATCGCCACCACTCGTAAACCCACAGGTATGAGGTTAAACAAAGCTAGGAGAGAAAGCAGATGAAAAGCAAAATTAATCCTTTAAAGTATGCAGATTAGACAGAGAATTAAGCCATAATTACTAGAACCAAATAAAAATGTCCTTTCATGCATATATTAATTTCTATGGGCGCGATGGAACAATACTGCTAATATCTTTGTCTTACATAGCAATTTCTAGCAATAGCTCAGAAATTATCTACGGAGGATGATCAACGTATCTCCCTCCTTCACCATGAAGGTGGTGAATTGGAGGTCCTGAGAGCTGAGATGACTTACCTGCCTCATGAGCAGAATCCAGGAGCTGCTGAGCAGGGCTGAACACAATTTTTTTTTTGTTGTTCTGATGACAAACATGGGGAAAAAAAGAAAAAAATCCCCAAACAAGTAAAAAGTTTTAAAAAGATAATCAATTCTTTCTTTTTTTTCAAAGTAAGATCAAATTCAATAAACATTTTTTGACCAAAAGGTAGGAGAAAGATGAAATTCAGAAAAATTAAAACCCTTCATTAACATCTTGAAATGTTTCCCCTCCAAGCTCTTTTTTTTTTTTTTTTTACTCTTTTTGTGAGGAAAATGGGTTTGAAAAAACAGTGCTAAGCAACTTCAAAATGAAATGAAATGACAGCATATTCTTTAGATAAAGCCCTAGATCTCTGTCTTCAAAATTGAGCTGCTCCAAACATTCTGCTTGCAGTTTTGCTTGTATACGTGCTAACAGTGGCAGCAGATACATAAGCAGAGAAACCTCTCCAAGAAAATGAAGGCACTGGTTTGGAAAGTGGCAAACCAGTAACAGGAGCAAAGCTCTGCCATAGCTTCGATTCCTGGCTATGTTAAAACTGAACACAATAACGAGCTGAACTCAGTGCTCTCTGTTTGATACATAGGATTAAAAATAAAGAGGGTGAGTTTAAGAAAACTTTCAAGAGCTGTTAACATTTTCCAAAGCGTCTCCTTCCAGACTTCCGTGTAAGTGCAGGGTTAGGGTGAAGCAATGCCAAACAGGCTTACATTTCCAATGGTTTATTACTTGGCTGCAGAACTCCAGCCTGCTTCAGGCTGAAGTTTGGTATTTATGGGCACTGTCTGAAGTCAATTTAAAACTGAATTATGAATTTGAAATATTTTTATTCTTTTCAGAATGACTCATGACCCATTATAAATACCTTTTTCAGCCTGACAACCCCCAAACGGTCATATTTAATTAAAAGAAAATTTGCAGCCTGCCAGCATTTAGCACGGATCCTAAATTCCGCATGTGGGGTTGTCATCAAACCAGGAAAGTGCATCAAACCAGGAAACAGATGCATGTCCTACGTCTGTAATGGCACGGCCAGAAGTTAACTCTGTGCTCTGGGGATGAAGAGCTAAATTCTGGCGAAAACAGACTCAGCTCAATCAGGCACTGTGAGCAGTGAATCCCCTGCTCTCTGCTTTTTCTACAACGGTCATCTTTAGCAGAGCAGGTGGAAGTAAAGCCACATCTATGCTTTTACTCCCCCTCATACGCATGGTTTTACATGCAGGTACACACAGCCCCTCCTCACACTGTGCCTGCAAGCACAAAATCTACAGTAACAGCTTTCTCGTCGCTAAAACAACATCCCCTAGTTCTCTGCTGTTTTTAGCAAACAAAACTTAAATTTCCACTAAGGGAAATGCTCAGCTGTGGGTTCCTCATTCTATCAAATGCTCGAATTTATCTGTGGGAGAAAATATTCCCCATCTGACTCACTGAGCACTCCCATGGAGAGCCCACTTTTTACAGCTCAGCCCCCAAAACACAGCACCTGATCTCCGTGTAGGCAGGAGAGCACAATTTAAAACTCAGTATCCAAGCAGAACCTGGAGATCTCTTTTGAAAGATGCTTTTTTAAATGGTGTATTTAGGAGCAGGGCTTTCAGGAGTTTTCAACATGAAAATGAGTATGAGTAGGGGCTCCACCGCAAATAGCGCTGCCAAGCTCTCTGTAGATCAGCTGAGGACAGGGCAGAGCCTAGGACAGTCAGGAGGACAGAGCTCGCAGCCACAAGGCACCAAGATTGGCTCCACCGAGCGATTCCTGGCAGTGCTGTGCTTGGCAAAGTGAGCAGAGATGGGATGCTGCGGGAGGGCTGGGGGACTTGCTGCGACGGGTGCTCAGCTCCTCTCCTCCGCAGCTGAGCGTGTTTTCCTGCTCTATTTTGAGGCAACGAGAGGGGCGGGCACGCTCGGAAGCTGCTGTGGGTGCTGGTGGGATTGGCAGCTGCCGGGTGCACAGCGTCGGAAGTTGCAAAAACGGGGAGTGCTGCTGGCTCTGCATTATGGCCAAGAGCAAAGCCACGCTGCATCCTGCTCCGCAAGCACCCACTGCCACAGACAACAAGTGTGAGATGCTATGGCATTTCTGGTGGTTGACCCTGCTGGGGGCAGATATGACAGAAAGGGTGAAAAAAGCCAAGGAAAAAGAAATTGTTTTCCACTACCATCAGTCTGCATTAGCATGAAACAATGCAGTTATCTGCAGCCTAGCCTTTCCCTATTACATCCGCGCTGTGTAAAATAAGGACATAATATCCACTGTAATGAAAAACTCGGTGATGCCTAAGGGAGACATGATCTTTGCTATAGCCGTTTTGTGATACGTGCTGACAGAGAATGAGAGCTGCAAAATAGAGAGGCAGCGGGCCACGGCTGGATTTATTAACGTCTACCTTGCTGTGAGGTCTGTGCCATCCTCGGCCTGGCCACCTGGACTGTCGTACGCTGTCTGCAGGGTGTTGTTTCCTATATTTCTGTATTATGTAAGTCCTCAGATCTCTTTGTCTTGCCAAAATGGGGGAATAAATTCTGCCTTGATTTAAAACCTTGCCCTATTTAACACGTTTAATGAGGCAGAATCTGGTTCTCAGCCAGGAAATCCTTTCCACAAGGCACTTCCTCAAATTACATGGACTCTTGGCTAAAAACGAGGTTTGGTGAGCTCGACAGCTCCTCACCCCTATGTTTCACTTCCTGCCTGCTCCAAAATCTGAGCTTTCTTTTAAACTCCTTGAGGTTGTGGATGCAACCTTTTTTTCTGTGAACTCTGCGTGAAGCAGTGGGTCTGCAGAGACTGCAATAATTGCTCCCAAGTCAGGAGCCAAAGGGCACCTTCAGGCAAACTCCCCACTAGCTCGGAGTAGCAAATGATGGTGAAGGTGGACTCCAGGCTGCTGTCAGGAGCCCGAAAGAGGGGTTGCAAGCTCACCTCATGCCTGCAATAAACAGGGAAGATGAATTCTGACATTTAAACAAGGAGACCAGGCAGACCATCACTTTGGTTTGCTCTGAAAAATCACAGTTGCAGAGCCCCAGCGCTATACAACCACTGTGTTGGCTGCAGTTGAAGGGAACATCCTCTCATTAAAGGGAATTTTAACTGTCTCTCTGCAATGCAAAGCAAATGGTCTTAGAGAATATATTCGGTGAAGGTGACAAAAGGGAAAAGCAATGGCATCTCTTGGGGTGCAAAGGGGGAGAGAATGGAGCAGAGCGGGAGTCTTCTTACATGTGGAAAGGGCTGCAGCTCCTGCAGCTTCCCTGCAGGGCACAGATGTGGGCAAAGGAGAGAGATCTCTCCAGAAATTAGAATAAAGAATTTTAGGGTGGTTGATCCACTTGATATTCATGTGAGCAAGGCTTTAGGGGAAGCCCATTATGTGGACTCTGATACCTAGCATAAATTTATCTCTCAGTTATGCCATTAACAAAAATACTGCCATTAAAGTAAATTCAGTACTGCAGGACTTTCAGGTCTATACATTTATCTTACATAAAAGAGGAATATATACAAAAGTATTTTTTTAATGACAAAACCCTCCCATGTTCTGAACACACAGAGACTGCAGCCCAGCTGCAACAATTTTGGAGCTCCTTCTGTTATGTTTAAGTGTTCAGCACCTTGGAAGGCTGGTGTCCAGCCACCAGGAGTTTGTAAGATTGTTTTATAATCTATCAAGTCATGGTAAATGTAAGGACAGAGGGAAAACAGAAATATGTTAGAAATGGGTGTGCCCATATTAATGTCGAAAGCACAGATAGCTGTAAATTATATCTTATTTAGACTGTCAGAATCGTTATGAGAAGAATTCGAAGTATTTGAATGAAACAATCCCCTCAAAAATAATATGCAATTTCAGATATTTGCTCTGCTACATTAAAAGTTTGTAACGACATCATGCAGTGAAGGAGAAAATAACGTTTGCCTATTTCTTCTTCTTTTTAGTTTTTATTTTTTAAAGATAATTAACAGAATTACTCTGAAATCTTGAACAACCTGTATTGATCTGCACTGATTTTTAAAATCATAAATATTAGATCATTCACTTGAAATAAGAGCAACACATGGTCCATAAGAGTCATTCTTAGAGTAGCTTTTGTGCCTGCACAAAGGAGAACTCAGTAAAATGGCAGCCTCCCCTCAGCACTGCGCTGGTCTGGTCTTCGACCACACTGGATGCTCGTGCATCCAGTACTTACTCCGCCATATGCGAGTGCCCTGTAAAAATGGAATGATGTTTCACCTGCAAATGCTTTCATATTAAAAAGATGGCATTGAAATCATCACTTTTTAATAACTGAAGGTGTTTGTAAAAGGGAAGGTCTGCCTGTTGGTCTCCAGAATTGTTGCCTAAGTGGTCAGAGATACCTTCTCAAACGCTTTTCCCTCCTAACTTCTTTCAGAACAGAACCCTGGTTTAATCTACAGGGTACAGATATGTGAATCATTTAAATATTTTATTTACACACATCAAAACTATGCTCTAGCCATCATTTCTTTTTTCTATTAATTCTCAAAGTTGATAAATAAATAAATAAATAAACACATCGTTTTTTTTTTTTTTTTTTTGTTCCCACAGAAAAGCTGGGGAAAACTGGTTGAAAGCAGAAAGTATATTTCAGTTTAGAAGAGGCAAAAGAAAATAATAATAGGGAAATATGAACTTTAAAAGGATTATGAACTCTCGTTATGTGAGATAACGCAGCGCCATTTCAATGAGCCCCTGTTTCAGAGTGGAGATAGCGTTATTCTATTTCAGGCACTCTGAGTAGGCGAGCAAATTTTCCCTGTTAAAAAAAAAAAAATCTAATAAAATCCAAAGGACAGCAATGAACTTCTCTAGATTACCATGGAGATAACATTTGCTTTGTTTGTCATATGTGTCATCGTTACTTTTCTCTAGTTCATTATTTCTATAAGTGATTTTTATTTGCATTTCTTTCAGACCCACTAAGTCTGAAAGACCTCTGCGCCATGAGCACAGTGCTACTGCTGCTTCCACTCAGTCATTCCAGGACAACCATTTCTGATGGACCTACATGGGAAGAATGAGACACCACAATTCACAAACACACCATTTATTCTTGTGTCACTTACTATAACTACTGTCCTCCTCTTTTGTTCCATCAATTGTTCCATCTGCTTGCAACTGCAAGTGGTATCCTTGCCTGCTGTATAGCTTTGTTACTATACCTTTAAGCTGAGGCTCTGCAAAAAAACAATAGTGAGATTAATGTGGGAAATCCTGATGTGCCGTTCCAAGCGAGCAGGATACTAAAAACAAATCTCCTGGTTTCTTCTCAATGCTGATATATGAAAAAAGATCCAAGACAAAAGCAGGGCAACCAGCTTTGCAACACTTTTCATTTAGGGTGAGATCAAATCAATGTCTGTAAGACCAATTGCCAAAATGATTAAATGCCACTTTCTATTGTAATGTAGGTACCACATTAAAATCTGCTTCCAGTGAATACAAATTCCAACAGTGTGCTGCTTGGCCTCAGGAGCTCAGCCCTATCTCATTTAAGATTAGAAATGAGCTGGCAAAGAATGCTTTCTGCTTTTTAAAAAGGTGTGATTTCTTAAAAGGAGAGGAAAAAGAGGACTACTACGGTAGCGCTAATGGGAGCTGTGTTGACAGTTGAGAGCCTAAATATATAGCAGCAAACGTTTACCACAGGAACTGCTGCAGCTCTAATAAACAAACCCCCATTCCTCGCTGCTCCAAAGAGTGCAGAGCATCCAAAGCACTAAACTACTCAATGAACATATGGAAAATGGAGGGGGGAACCCTGAAATCCAGCAATGTGTGGAACTGCAAAATAAATATTACCATAAGGGGTGAGGTAATTACCTCATCATCTAGAAGAAGAAAGATCAAAACAGCACATACTCTGGAAAGATTTCTCTCTTTTTTTTTTTTTTTTTCCTCCCATAACCATCCTCATATTCACAGTTTGAAAGCAAAATATCTCCAACGGTTTCAGATCATTCCAGACCAACCCGGGATTTGCTGTCAAGTCTGTCACTGAAAACATCTAGGTAATGCACCAGGAGTAATTGAAAAAAAAAGAAGGTCTACTTCCACTGAATCTCAATGACATCTGCATTGTAGTCATTTCACACAATTATGCTTGTCGGGAGGTGATGCATTCTCTGCAGCTCACTCCACAACAACTTACTTAATTCAGAGACAAATACACTGGGGAGATATGATGTGTCATTTCTAACCCCCAGTGTCTGGATAAGACCCCTTGTGTTTGTAATCATATATACTTGGGAGTTCTGCCATTGGGGAGCTCCTTCGTTTTAGTAGAAGCCTAGGGCAAAAGCTTACAATAGTTTGCATATTTATTTTACTTTACATTGGAGACCTTTAATAAGGGTACTGATGATGCACAACCCTTGTTTACCAACTCATCTCACAAAAAAATTAATCCAACCTCTGCTTTGGCTTTTAGCCATAATACATCCCAATGCTGCTCGCAAATTGTGAGCAAGGCACCTTTGCTTGGCTGGTGGGGAAGGCAGACAGGTTAAGTGGCTAACAGCACCAATGTCTCAGCACAGCAAAGTGATCACAACATTACCAGAGGGTTTTGCTCCTCCCACATCCAAAAACCCACTCAGATCAGGGACCCAGCCTTCATGCCTGATCTTTTGCACCTTGGACACAGAGAGGATTGCATCTGCAGGTGGCTGCGCACATCAGATTCCTAGAAAGGAGCAGGGTGCTGAAGCAAAACTCTGCAAGGTGTCAGCAAAAGCAAAGTCTTTTCTGCAATCAGCAAATAAAGCAAGGCACTGGCGTTCTGCAAAGCAGGAGGACACAAACAGATCTCTAGAGTGCTAAGTTATTTACCATACAGCTGAAGGAGGTGTGTGGAGGGGAGATCCCCCTGCTAACATCTCCCCCACAAATAAGTCATGAGTGTTTGTATATGTGTATGTGTAACAGAGAGACAGACTGACTGAATTACCCATACATGGGTGCACACAGGTGTGTCAGTGAGGCAATGGTGTGCGTTATCCAAATAAATCAGATGAACATGAACAGGGAGGGGTCTGGCAGGGGGTACCCATGTCTATCAGATCTCACAAGCCAGGAGTGACAACACCCACACGTTCCTTTTACCAGCCCTGAGACATTCCCCACAACTGATGCACATCCCAAGTTTGCATTAAACAAAACAACCAATCCCCCAAACACATAACTCTTGCCAACCTGGTCGCCTTCTTCGCCTTTTCTTGGAGCCAAAGAGTTTGACCCTGGAAAACACATTCAACTTGTTCTTTTCGCAGCTTCCCTTGCTCTTGCTGGGGCTGTTGACACACTTACAGGCATTGGACTTCTCCCGCTCCCTGGCTTGTCTCTTCTGGCGGATCAGGGAGCTGGCGATGGCTGCAGCCATGGCCGCCACCGCCCCGGTGCCACGGGCAGGTCAGGCACACGGGGGCTGCTGGCCGGCCACGAGTGCCACAGCCAGCATGCTGCTCGGCCGTCCCCAATGCCGGGGCCGCTGCCACCCAGCGCCCACCGGCTCAGAGCCCGCGAGGCACCAGCGGGATGCTCGCACCGCAGCCCTGCGTTGGGATGCAACAGTTTAGGTCAAAATGGTTTTGTTGGCTGGAATTTTCCCCTTTTGATTTTCTGGTGGTTTTTAATTATTATTATTCCTCCCAACTTCTGGCAGAGGAAAGTTTGCAGGCAGAGATGAGCGTTTCTACGGAGATCAAACAGATGACTTGCAAGACATCCCTCCGAGCTGCTCCAGACGCACTATTCACATGCAGACAGGGCACATCCACTTGG